>APFE030398639.1:13893-31195 GCA_000404065.3 Pinus taeda | reverse complement strand
GTTGGGCGAACCCACCTATGGTTTTGTGCATGATTTTCACACATGTTTTTTGGACGCGATGGTTTTCGGTCCATGGTTTTGGACGCGATGGTTTTTCGGTCCATGGTATGGATGCTTCGGCATGTATAAATATGTATTGTAACATTGAAAGGAATATAATGAAAAATCAAGCTGGTAGTCCCGGTTTTGAGATCCAGTGGGAAATCTCTGTGTATATGTGTTTTATGTGTTATGCTCTCACATTTTTATTTTTCTTGTGATTTAGAATTCGTATGCAGGTAATTTTTGTACGGGGTTAAAACCTACATTTCGTGTAGGTCACCAAGTACTAGGGCTCTATCAATTTAGCCCTTTATCCCGCCATTTGGTATCTTTTCAAAGGGGTATGATCGACCTTTGCGTAGCCCTAACTTGTGGTTCAGGTACTTTCACACTGCTTTGACAACATATTATATGAGTTCCCAGGTTTATGTTAAGTGTTTTATTTATCTTACTAAACAATCACAGTTAGTACCATGTAAACAGATATTATTACTTGCCTTCGCTTAATTAATAAAGTCACATACATTCATGCATCACATGAAAATTTGTATATTAAACCTAAACATAATATAACCAGATGCATTAATAAGAAATAGATAAACAACATTTGTAGAATACTTCTCTTTATTGATATCTTTAGACTATTACAGACTCTATCTGCCCTGCGCGCACAGTTGTAGGGGTTCGCACACTCAACTATGGACTTCCACCCTATGCCTCTATGCACTCATCTGCAAAGCCTTTACCTATGCTAAGACCCAAAACTTAGACTTCTCTACCAAGGCTCCAAGCCTTGTCTTTCACTACCAAGAACTTATGACTTCTAAACTACTTAGAGCTTACTTAGCTCTTTTTATACAATCCCATGGTTCACGGACCATGGGTAGATCTTTTACAGCCGACTTTACACTTTACAAAATAAGGGCGGACAACCCTTTATGACTCATGACACCTTCACACTCTGCAACCACAAAATGTAGAGATTTTACAACTTTAATACAAAATTTGACCCAAAACATGGGCTTTTAGCCCCAAAACTATCCTTTGAGGATCTCATTCCCAACATACCCCCAACACAAACATTGTGACTCGCCCTCAAGTCACTTTGCGGGCATGGAGATCTTAGCACGAAGACCTCCCATCTTGACCTGTATGATCGCAACCTTGGCAGTGCACTATGTAGCCGCCAACTTTGCTTCTTCAACCATCTGCTCAGTCACTGCTCCTGAACTATCGGCCTGAAGATTGTGCTGTTAATTTTAGGTATGTTCTATGAGGGAGAAATTTATTTAATTTCTTTTCCATATTAGTAATCATATCAACATAAAGTAAACTACAGATAGAACATAAATATAAATCAAAGAAGACAAGCCAAGACAAGAGGACATAAGATGTGGCGCAAGCCAGGGACAAACCCCACATAGTGTGGGGAAACCCTTTGATCAAATCTTCTTTTATCTTCAAAGTTTAATAGAGAAAGAGAGAGAGAGAGATAATACATTTACAACAGAAGTCAACACTTTGACTTATCTAGATCTGAGCATAGATCATTTCCTATAATGATGAGATCAGTTCAAGACATTTTACTTCAACTGAATCTCCTAGGTGACGACTTCACCTATCCATTTTGTTCATCTGCTACACCTTACCGTGTAGCATCATCATGCTGCTCATGATCACTGTGCTAACCATACATCAGGTTTTCCATGACTTCATGCTTCAGCTGCTCATGCATCATCATGCTTCATGCTGCCCATGTTTCCCATGATCTCACCATGCTGCCTCAATCATCATTATGCATGCCCATCATGTTGCATCATACTGTTCTATAGCTGAGATGTTGTACACAACTTTACTGCCCTCCATCATCATGTTGTACATATTTTGTTGATGTCATCATGATAATTGGTTAGCGTATCAAGCACTATTGAAATAGTCCTTCAAACAAACTAGGACACTTCTTTGGTTATGTTATTGATTTGGGCATATGTACAAGTCCTCAAAACTCATACACAATCCTAGACTGTGGTGTTATGGCCTGTGGCCTAAGACACAGTCTTTCTATGGTTCCCAGGAAACATAAACCTTGCTTCTTATCCTTCCAATGAGATCCCAACAGATCTATCCCTTAGTTCCTATAACTCGGTTCTCCTACAGGAAGAGAACAACTTTATGCAGTCACAAAAGAATATGCAAATAGTTCAGTCTCTATGATGGTGCTATCACCTAAAAAAACTTGAAATTTCCTTCTTCTTTTATGCTGTCAACAAGCTTCGATTAGCTGTGATATTGTCTATTCTTGGAGTGTGTATTAGGCCTCTCATATCTGTGGTTAGGGCTTCTTTTGGCTAGCGAAGATGGACTGCATTAGGCTGTGTATTAGTGCCTGAGTATAAGTCCTCAGGTCAGTGTATTAGGGCCTTCATATAAGGCTTATGGATAGTGTAATGGTGCCTCCATATTAGACTTCTAGATAGTGTATTTAATGCATCACTTGACTATGTAATGGAGCTTCTTTAGTTAGTGAAAAGGAACCTTCCCTTTACTACGGCTAAGGCATGTCTGAACTGTGGCTAGGGCACAGTTGAACAGCAGCTAGATCATCATCTCAATAGCGTATAGAGCATCATCTGAACTGTGTATAGGGCCTCCTCAATGTCTACAAATCTAGCCTTATCCAAGCCTTCCTTTGTTGTGGATAGGCCCTTCCCTTTAGCTGCATATGAGGCCTTCTTTACTGCAGCCAGATCTCCTTCAACAATGTACAACAACTAGGGCATCATCCAAGGCCAGCGTATTCTTCTTAGTATCTCTCCTTCACCAATAACCCAAGATGTGGAGAGGAGGAGATCACTTGAATAATGTGTTGTGCTAATGACTCCAAATCCTCTCTTATTTATACTAAAATCAGATGATTGAATAGACATGACGTTTGGGCTTCTAGAGCCTACATAAGAGTTGGTCGACTTGATAATAATTACATAAACAAAATAAATTCATATCTACATAAATACTTATCGGAATCGGATGATCTTTGGATCAATCCTACACCTCTTGCCGAGAGGGATCCAATAAAAATATCAGTTGCCATAAATAAGCTGACCCACATGGAGTTTGGCCCTAGTTTCCAATTTAACACTCCCTCTCAACTAGGGAGAACTCCATCGATTGATCTATATGTCTGATTGTACTATCTCTGTCATCAGTGCCTTGCACTTCTCTGCCCAGCTCTGCTCAACACTACTCAGCCCTGTTGGCTATGCTCTGCTCAACTCAGCTCTGCTGGGTCTACTCTGCTCTGCTGAACTATGAAGAAGAAGAATAATTAATCGAGAATGTCTTATACCATTCTCCACTGATTCAAAGTTAGTCTTAGAGTGTGTACCACTAGTCCTAGACCAGCCTCAACCGACCCAAATTCAGCGTCAAAGTGGGTACCAATCCTACCACTGGTCCCAGACTAGTATCACAGGCTCAGAGAGTGTACCATTGGTCCTAGACTAGTCTCAACCGACCCGAAGTTAGCGTCATAGTATGTACCACTCTTACTAGTCCCAGACTAGTCCTGCACTGACACGAAGTCAGTCTCAGAGTATGTACCACTGGTCCCAAGCCAGTCTCAACCGACCCGAAGTCAACGTCATAGTATGGTACAACTCCTACCACTGGTCCTAGACTAGTATCATAGGCTCAGAGAGTGTACCATTGGTCCTAGTCCAATCTCAATCGACCCGAAGTGAGCGTCATAGTATGTACCACTCCCACTGGTCCCAAACCGGTCCTGCACTAACACAAAGTTAGTCTTAGAGTATGTACCATTGGTCCCAGACCAGCCTCAACCGACCTGAAGTCAACGTCATAGTATGGTACAACTCCTACCACTGGTCCCAGACCAATATCGTAGGCTACGAGAGTGTACCATTGGTCCCAGACCAGTCTCAACCGACCCAAAGTCAATGTCATAGTATGTACCACTCTCATTGGTCCCAAACCAGTCCTGCACTGACACGAAGTCAGTCTCGGAGTATGTATCACTGGTCCCAGACCAGTCTTAGCTGACTCGAAGTCAATGTCATAGTATGGTACAACTCTTACCACTGGTCCTAGACCAGTAACATTGATCCCAGATCAATGGAGGTCATCCTAGCGTAGGGAGTATGGTAGATACAACAATGCGTCCATCGGTACTACTATGGTCCCTAACATCATTTCCCAGCACATTGATCAGGTGAGAGGTACTTCCCATGAGTCCTAGACTGTATGGGTAGGATGCCTTGACAGGAGAACTAACCAATCTTGTCCTCACAAGAGAACATATCAATCCTTCTACAATCGCCATGGAGAACACTTCAATCCAGGCCTTACAGGAGAACACATCAATCCTGCCACAATCGCCATGGAGAACACATCAATCCTGGCCACCATGGAGAACACATCAATCTAGGCCTCATAGGAGAACACATCAATCCTACTACAGTCACCATGGAGAACACATCAATCCAGGCCTCATAGGAGAATTAATCATCCTGCCACATAGGAGAGAGAATCATCTTGTTCGACAAGAGAGCGAATCATCTTGTTCGACAAGAGTGCGCACCACCAGGGGAGGGTGAGTCACCCTGTGGTCGTATGTTGCTCTAGTAAGAACCACAAGCCCCCCAGAGCTCCCAGAGCTCAATGTATGCAACATGCAGGGACCCTTTTACAAATGTCTCTCAACGACTCCAAGTCATTCGGGAAAATCACAAATTTGATATTTCCTCCGGGCTCTGACATGTACATCATCTCAGTGTGATGGAGCATCCTTTCTCATTGACTTACCATATCCCAGATAAGGCAGTATTTGATGTTTGGTTGCTGGAGCAATTGTCGAATACGGGATTCCTCAATAATCGAATCCCACATCTGGTTGTCACAAAGAAAAACAGCTCAAAGAGCTTCCACAACCATGCAACTTCATACGAGATCATACTCTTAGCCATGTATTCAGTCTTGTCAATGCTTATTGCGACTGACTTCTACTTCCTGCATCGAAGCAGAATCCAAAGAGAACTAGCACTGAAAAGTGCTCTAGTGACACTGTACACTTCCTGCCGATTCAGTATTCGAATAATAATGCAATTTCATCTTTACGACAGTGTATCTCAATCCATGAGAGATTATTCCCTAAAGATATCTCATAGGGTTCTTGGCATCAATCCAGTGAGGCTCAACCAAATATGAGCTCACCATGCTAATTGCAAAACATATGTCCGGATGGAAGTTCACTAAGAACATCAACACGAATGAGTTTATGAAACTCAGAGGCATTCCCAAATCTGGTCCGACATCACTACCATATAACTTATGATCCTTGAGGTAGTCACAGGCTTGCAGTTTATCATTCCACATCCGAAATCCAACTCCCTCTGTCTTCTACAAATGATAGGGTCAACACCTTTCAGACATAGGTGCTGATATGAGAGGTCTATCATCCTCAACCTTCGGGTAAAGGTTTGGATCGGTTTCACTCTTAGTGAATCTCAGCTTCATTTGACAACTATCAATCCTCTTATATTACACCCGGGGTGCTTTGATTCAAGCCATAGAGGGATTTCTTCCACCAGCATATGTGAGATTCCTGATCATGAATCTCAAACTCCACAGGTTGTTCCGAACCTATGGACCTGCTACATGAGGGGGAATGGTCCCCTAGTAAGATTTTTCTTCGGTACATCTCAGACATGTACCTTCATTCTCTTTTTGAATTCAGGCATCTCTGTCACCATCTGACTCACAGACCTCTGGTGTTGTGTCAATGGACATGGTCCCCAGTGGACTTCCTACAACTTGATACAACCTTCAACTCAAAAACATCTTTGAAAATTCAATTTTCAAACTCGTACCTTTCCATTGACGAATGCCACCATAAAACCTTTAACTTTCATTCCCTTTTCAGGATAGGTGGCATTGGCTCCAAGTGTAATCCCATGATTGTTTCCATCTCTACCAAATTAGAGAGTGCACCCTTCTATCCGATGAAGTGCCTTGAAGCACTACAATCAATATGCCAGATTCCTAAAGAATCTGAAGGAGAGGGCCAATACAAGATAACACTTCTTTATCTTATCAAAAACAATATTTGATTCTTCTTACCCAGGGTTCCTTGCTTCCTTGAAGAGTCAGGCGTGTCTTTGATGACCTACATCTCTGTCATTCGGACACTCCTTCGCATAAGGGCCAAACTCATAACCAAGACATCTACCTTTCCTTCCACCCTTAGATCCGAACTTCCCAATGAAGTGATCTTTAGGTATGCCATCAGAAGTTCTGTTGTGCCATTTTGATAATATGCTCTGCTTCGACTTCACCCTAAGTGAATTGTGAAGAACCCATTGATCCTTTTGTCTTTGGTGATTGCTCTTTCACTCTTGCTTGGGCATTGTCTTCACCTTAGCTCTGATACCATGTTAATTTTAGGTATGTTCTATGTTGGAGCAATTTATTTAATTTCCTTTCCATATTAGCAATCATATCAACATAAAATAAACTGCAGATAGAACATAAATATAAATCATAGAAGACAAGCCAAGACAAGAGGACACAAGATGTGGCGCAAGTCAGGGATAAACCCCACAATGTGTGGGGAAACCCTTTGATCGAATCTTCTTTTATCTTCAAAGTTCAGTAGAGAAAGAGAGAGAGAGAGAGATAATACATTTACAACAGAAGTCAACACTTTGACTTATCTGAATCTGAGCATAGATCATTTCCTATAATGATGAGATCAGTTGAATACATTCTACTTCAACTGAATCTCCTAGGTGACGACTTCACCTATCCATTTCGTTCATCTGCTGCACATTACTGTGTAGCATCATCATGCTGCATCATGCATCTTCATGCTACTCAATATCACTGTGCTAACCATACATAAAGTTTTCCATGACTTCATGCTTCAGCTGCTCATGCATCATCATGCTTCATGCTGCCCATGTTGCCCATGCTACCCATGATCTCACCATGCTGTCTCAATCATCATTATGCATGCCCATCATGCTGCATCATATTGTTCTATAGTTGAGATGTCGTACACAACTTTACTGCCCGCCATCATCATGTTGTACATATTTTGTTGCTGTCATCATGATGATTGGTTAGGGTATCAAGCACTATTGAAACAGTCCTTCAAACAAACTAGGACACTTCTTTGGTTATGCTATTGATTTGGGCATATGTATAAGTCCTCAAAACTCATACACAATCCTAGACTGTGGTGTTATGGCCTGCGGCCTAACACACAGTCTTTCTGTGGTTTCCAGGCAACATAAACCTTGCTTCTTGTCCTTCCAATGAGATCCCAACAGATCTATCCCTTAGCTCCTCTAACTCGGTTCTCCTACAAGAAGAGAACAACTTTATGTAGTCACAAAAGAATACACAAACAGTTTAGTCTCTATGATGGTGTTGTCACCTACAGCAACTTGAACTTTCCTTCTTCTTTTATGCTGTCAACAAGCTTCGATTAGCTATGATAATGTCTATTCTTGGAGTGCATATTAGGCCTCTCATATCTGTGTTTAGGGATTCTTTTTGCCAGCGAAGATGGACTGCATTAGGCTGTGTATTAGGGCCTGAGTATAAGTCTATAAGTCAGCATATTAGGGCCTCCGTATAAGGCTTCTGGACAGCGTAATGGTGCCTCCATATTAGACTTCTGGACAACGTATTTAATGCATCACTTGATTGTGTAATGGATCTTCTTTATTTAGTGAAAAGGAACCTTCCCTTTACTGCAGCTAAGGCATGTCTGAATTGTGGCTAGGGCACAACTAAACTATGGCTAGATCATCATCTCAACAGCGTATAGAGCATCATCTAAACTGTGTATAGGGTCTCCTCAATGTCTGCGGGTCTAGCCTTATCCAAGCCTTCCTTTGTTGTAGATAGGCCCTTCCCTTTAGTTGCATATGAGGCCTTCTTTACTGTGGCGAGATCTCCTTCAACAATGTACAACAGCTAGGGCATCATCCAAGGCTAATGTATTCTTCTTAGTGTCTCTCCTTCACCAATAACGCAAGACGTAGAGAGGAGGAGATCACTTGAAGAATGTGTTGTGCTAATGACTCCAAATCCTCTCTTATTTATACTAAAAGTGGATGATTGAATAGACATGATGTTTGGGCTTCTAGAGACTACATAAGAGCTGGTTGGCTTGATAATAATTACATAAACAAAATAAATTCATATCTCCATAAATACTTATCAGAATCGGATGATATTTGGATCAATCCTACACCTCTCGATGAGAGGGATCCAATAAATATATCAATTGCCATAAGTAAGCTAACCCACATGGAGTTTGGCCCTAGTTTCCAATTTAACATCTGCTGAGTTTCTTGCATAGTCGCAAGCTTTCCTTCAATAGAGGCTGTAACCACATATGCCTTGTCCAACCAGGGCTTGAGTCACACCTTCAAAATTGCCTCCTTGTGTTGCGCTGCATCTACTTGCTCTTTCAGCTTCTTGGCCTCCTACAGCTTTGCCAGTCTCTATGTGAGAGCGACTGTTAGCGATGTGCCTTTTACCTCGTCATAGTGTTGTTGCAGTTCTCATGCTTCTGTCTCCAATCGTTGTACATTAGGGTCCTCCTGCAGGCTCATCGGGACCATGAATGACTAATTAAAGAGTTGTGTGCATTTTGCTACTTCACTGTCAACCGCCATTATTGCCTTTATGACAGTGGTTGTACACTGCTCCTTTACTTCTGGCAGAGTTAAAGGTTGGGCCTTCAATTGTAGTTCGGTGATCTATAGGTTCAACTCCAACTAAACCCTAGCCATCTCTGTGCGAGCATCATGCACCCCAATAGCCAGCTTGTGGATGTACACCTTGACCAGTTCTTCCTCAGGAATGGTCAACTCTGGGAACATTCGACATACCTCCTATATGACTTAAATTATTTTCTTGTTTTTCACGATTACCTCGATCACGAAAATGATGGCAGATTCTCTTTGTAGGGCCATCTCTTCATTATTAATCCTGTACTCGTTGATCACCTGTAGAGCATGGTGTTCATGGGCCCTCAGCTCCGCGATCACTCCATCTTGCAATAGGTGGAGCACCTCACCAGGGAGTGCTCCCAGATTCAACCCTACTCCCTTAGGGGCATTGAAAGTGGACCTGTCAGCTTCATTCTCCAAGGTCAGTGCTCCATCAGGCAGCTTTATCATGCTAGGGACCTTCATGCGCAACATCTCGGCAACTTCCAAAGTGTCAATAGAAAGGCTGGTGGAAATCGTGCTAGCCTGTGATGCGTGGGTCTGCAGCACCTATAGACCTGTCTGGATAGCCCCCAATATAAGTTTTTGCTACTGATCAAATTGTTTTAGGGCCTCTACAGTGACATCTCGCATCGTGTCTCTGATGTCATGCAAATCACCCTCTATGAGGGTGATTAGGTCTAGCGATTTCTTAGTGGCCTTGGATTTCTTCATGGACCCTCATTTCTCTTTCTCCCTTGGATGTTTGATGTGCGTGGACGCCGCCTGTGGGTCCGCGCTGTGCTGCTCTATCTGCTTCCTCTGTCTTGGGTGAAGACGACCTTGCGCCTTTGTCAAAGCCCCACTGTATTCCACCTATTTGCCTCTCCATCTGCTGAGCTGCATTAAGCTCCGCATATGCCTTGTCGATAGCCACCTTATTTCTCTTTTTTGCCAGTTGTGTCATCTTGAACTTGGCCTCCTCCTTCTTGCGCTGCACGGTAAACTTACTTTCTCCCACCACCAAGTTTGTTATAGTGTGCCATTCTATTGGCCAGTGATCAAGTACTACATCAATGGCATCATCTGTTTCCAAGTAAGAAAATTCATACCATGTCTGCACAGGGTCCTTAAACTCCACATAGCCTTGCAGGTTGGCAAACACCATAGGCGACAACCATGGTTTGTGATTGATGGCCATGCGGATGTTCATCTCCATCAAGATCCAGAAGATTTGTTGTCCTTGATGCGTTGTGTATCCTTGGTCACCCACAATAAGGCATACTCCATGGCTTCCGGTATCTCCAGCGCGACCGAAGGGAATTAACTATCTTCTGGCAACTCCCATGCTACCAGAACGATAGACAGCAAGAGCCACACATAGTGGAAAGTCTTGTTGAGCTCTTGTGCCTCGTGGCAGTTTGTAAGGAACTCACCATAGAGATAGTGCACCCAATTAAACTGGACTCCTTCGACGCACTAGGCTGCTAGCACGATGATAGGTGCCGACACCTCATCAGCACGACATTTCCTTATCACCTTTCTGACCAAAATGTACGTGGCCACCTTTACAGCAAGGTAGCTGATACTTGATACAAGATAGCCCTAATGATTCTTCACAAGCTTACATTTCTCTTTCATGGCCTCCATAAGGGCCTGCTTGCCACCTTTTCTACCAAACATCATGTCCATATTTTCTCCTGTGTAGGGCAATCGCATGATCCTGTGGATCAATTTCTCAGCGATGGGTATTGGCTCCTCCAACCCTAGACACCCATCATGCACCAAGCATAGCAGCTGCTTGATGACCAAGACTGTAATCGGGGTGCGGTTGTAGTGTGACACCCATAGCAGGTTGAGCAAACCTGCCTTGTCTACTCCTTTGAGCCACTTCCACGGCTCCAATGCGGTCATCTCGGTGGTTGTGCCAATAATGTGGCGCATTAGTTGCTTGGTTGCCAAGTGCAGGAACTTCTCATTATCAGCTAAGTCCCATTCTTTGAGCTTTGATAGTGGAACCCACCCCAAGCACGATCCTTTGAAGACAATCTCATTTGACAGCAGAGGGGTCTGCAAGGGGACTTTGTTCTCATTGATATCTTTTGGCACCTTAGTCTTTCCCTTGCACGGAGGGATGTACTTAGGCAACCGAGTGATAGGGTCAGTACCCTGGGCTTCAACCTCCTCCACACCTATCACAAAGTCCTTGTCATCCATTGGGATGTCTTGTTTTCCCTCCTCCTCCGGCTCTAGATTGATGGCTTTGCCCTTCTCCTGTGCGGTGGGCTTTTCCTTCGATGGATTTCTTCTTGGTGATGCACGCGCTGGTATTGCAGCCTGCTTGCCCTTTTTATTCTTCATGCTCTCCTTGGTTGGGGTAGGCTTTGGTCTTGGCATTCGTGGTGATTTGGGGACTTCCGCTAATACTTTAGCAACCTCTAGAGTAGCTTCTTCTACCTCCCTAACCACTTTCGGCATATCCTCCTCGATTATCACTACTTCGGTGTCCATAGCTGTTGCAAGTGTCGACATTATGTTGTTCAACAATGCTTGTGTCATCCCTGGTAATTGCTCAAACACTGATCTCGCTATGAGAGCCTTGAAGAATTCATGGTTCTTGTGCGCCTGAGAGCTCAATTCTAAAAATGCTAAGTGTTTTTTTCTGGGCAACCACCTGTAATTTATAGGGCATTTTGAATTCAAATACGACCGTTCCCCCCACATTCGGTTCATTAATTCTGGATTGGCCACAGATTTTCAAGGATTTGATCCATAAATTTTGTCTTAAATGCCAGTGGCCCACTCCATTTGGCCATATTTCGATTGTCAAATCATGAATAGTGACTTTAAAGGTCACTTTCCGGGTGACCTACACGAACCCTGTGACAACTCCTTGCTCCACACACTCCTCCAATCGCACAACTTCCCAACCTAGGCAGTGTAGTTTATAATCCTGCACCTCCTTTAAACTGCATGGAGCACTAAAATGATGCTACCCTCATATAGTCACATGGCCAGACCACCAGTGTATGGCTTCAATCTACTACCATTCACCTTCCTAGGAAGGGGTCTCCATTCAATTTAACCAACTGAACCGCTCCACCATCGGTAATTTCCTTAATGACATAGGGCCCTAACCAGTGCATTCTAAACTTCCCTGGAAATTTATCGAACTTACTGTCATATAACAAAACTAGGTCATTTACCTTAAAGGTGCGTAGCTTAATGTGCCGATCACGCCATGCTTTTTCGCGCTGCTCTTGGACCTGTTGGTGAAATCCACCTAGAAATCTCTCTTCCTTAAGCTCAACTAACTATGTGAGTCTCTCTTCCAAGGCTCTGTGATTTTTCATACCCTTGAGTGCTACTATGTGCAGACTAGGCATAATGTATTCCATGGGCATCACTGCTTCAACACCATATACAAGCCTAAAGGGTGTCTGTCCTGTCAACTTCTTGCATGTCGTCTGATAGACCCATAGTATTCCGGGTATGCTCACATCCCAATCACTTCACTAAGTGTTTCAAAGCTTGTTCAGCGCGTTCCCCAACACTTAATTGAATGCTTCCAGCGTCTTGTTAGCTTGTGGGTGATAAGGTGTGCTCTTCTTGTGATATACCTGAAATTCCTTCATTAGCACATTGATTGTTTCGTTCAAAAAGTGCATACCCTGATCACTCATCAAAATATTTAGACACCCAAATCATATCAGTACATACTCAAAGAGGAACTTCGCAACAATCATGCTTGTGCAATCCTTCACAAGCTGTGCCTCCGCCCATCGAGTCAAATACTCCGTCGAGGTGATAATGTATCATGCTCTCGTCTTCTTCCCTTGGGGCTGAATGGGTCCCACAAAATCTATTGCCCATTTTTCAAAGGGTTGTAATGTCATCTGCGAATTCAGAGGTAGCTCATCCCTCTGCGATGGTCTGGCCATCCTTTGACATACATCACATGCCTTGCAGTAAGATTTTGAATCCTAATGGAGGGTTGGCCACCACAACCCTGCACGTAGAATCTTCTACATGGTCACTCTTCCTACGTAATGACCTCCCATGGCGCCCCCATGTGCATCTGCAAGGATACTGCTCCTTTCAAACTCCAAAACTTATCGTCGCAATATTTCATCAAACCCCATTTTGTACATATGCCCAACAATAACAAAAAATTCTGCCATGCATACCACTAACTCCTTCTTCTGCTGGACGATGTAACCTTCCAAGGTAGTTCCTGTCCTTAGGAAGTGTATGATGTCTTCAAAATGACCATCCGTGATGCACAGAGTGAATATTTGCACATCAGGCAATCCCTCCTCCAAATTGGTGGGCTCTTCCCCTGTTTTGATGCATGACAGATCGTTTGGTCCCACATTCAATCGTCCAGGCTTCACAATAACTTCAAAATCATAGTCTTGGAACAATAATAACCATATACAGATTCTCCCCCCCAACACAAGCTTATTGGCCAGGTATTTCAACGTGGAATGATCTGTATGTATCTTAAAATGTCCACCTAGAAAATAGTGTCTAAACTTTTGGAGTGCATATACCATGGCTAACCCCTCGCACTCGATGGTGGAATATTTCTTCTCAGCCTTGGATAACTTTCTGCTTGTGAACGCTATCGAATGGTCCAATTCTCCTCTTCTAGCCTGTGTCAGCATTGCTCCCAGTGCTATACATGACGCGTCGACATGTACATGAATCTCCTTCTTCCAATCCGGGAAGACTAAAATTAGTGGGGTAACCATCTTTTTTTCAATACATCCAAGCTTTTCTTACAGTCCTCGTTCCAACAAATTGTGACATCCTTTTTCAACAACTTCTCCATAGGCACGGTGATCTAGGCATAGCCCTTGATAAGCTTCCTGTAATACGCAATATGTCCTAAGGTTGTGCACAACTGCTTCACACTCCTTGGCTCTTCCAAGTTAAGTATCACCGCGATCTTCGTGGGATCTACCATCAGTCCTTATCTACAAACCACATGACCCAACAGTCCCAAAAGGAACACAAAATAGGCACTTCTTCATATTGAGTGCGATCTGGTACCTTTGATAGGTCTCTAGCATTAGGTGCAAACTTGTGACATGGCATTTCACCAGCCCAAACACAATCAAGTCATCAAAGTACACTTCTAGAAACTTATGAATAAATTCCTTGAACACATAAATGACTATGCAAGAAAAAATCGCAGGCGCATTCTTCAATCCAAATGACATTATAGTGTACTAAAAACATCCCCACTCAGTCACGAAGGTTGTCTTTCTTCTATCCCCCGACACAATTTTGATCTGATGGTGCCCAGAGAATCCATCAGTGAAGGAATACGCTTCTTGACAACCTACATTGTCCAACACTTCATCAGTGAACATATTCGAGAAACAATCATGTACGCAAGCATCATTCAACTTCCTAAGATCTACACATATCCTTATTTTATCCTTCTACTTCTTTTCCTGTACCACCATTGGGCTTACCCAATTAGATTCTTCTACGGGACCAATGATGCTTATCACGAGCATCTTGTCTAGCTCTAAGCGGACCTTCTCCTTATAATTCAGATTGAGGTGGTAAAGTCTTTGCTTAACTGGCTTCACGTCGGGTTTTAACATGATCTTCATAACACCCAGGTCCCCTATTATCCCTTTCAGCTCTGTAAATTTGGTAGGGAACAAATCCTGGTATTCACAGAGAAATTCAACGACCTTATATACCGCAGCGTCATCCCAGTAATCTCCAATCTTCACGAATTTGGGCTCTGCCTCCATACCAATATTTACCTATTTTATTTTCAATGGCACAGTTGTATCAGGATTCTCAACCTGCGGTCCCTCAACCTCGTGGTGACCTTCTTTTTCAGGGATGTTAATCTTTCACGGATCCTCATCTTCTTCTTGAGTTGTCACATTATAGTATTCCAAGGCGTGGCTCAGTTGAGTGGTCCAATCGGGTTGAATCAGATCCAATGGATCCTACGGTATCTTAAATATTGTTGCTTTTACTTCTTGTAGCGCTTCGTCAATATAGTCAAACCCGTCTTCAAAACTGAATTCCATTATGAATCCTTCATGCAGGATATCCCATTCACCTGTACCATGGCGGAGCTCTGTTTCTAATTACCAGTTCATTGAGATGATATCCAAGGTGTGACAGAACAAGTGTACCCATTCTAGTTGGGGCTTCACTCCATAAGCCTGAGCCCATCTAGCCAAGTGTGCACGCGGATCATCCTTCCTGTCATATTTGTCTATCATTCACACCTTCAACTTCCCAAAGCATGTTCTCATCATCCTCCTACACTCACGCCAATCATCAAAGCTACCCTTGTGCTTACCCCACCACCTTGCCGGCGTAGCACACAGTGCCTAGTCCAAAGCTTGGAAGCATTGCTTCTTTGGTACTTCCCTCTCAAATGCATCCAGAAATACATCTACATCATTCAAGGCATCGTAAGTGGGCAGATTTTTTACCTTTGACGACACACAACGCATCAACCAAGTCATCATGTTACAGCTCAATGTGGTTACTTCGTGTAATCAATTCTACCAGCACTCTAATTCTTGATCAAAGTCTAAGGTGCAGGAACTCTCGCGATCCCACATAATTCATCCATCTGCTGTTGGATTCACCCAATCTTGGTCTTGCGTTGTTATCTTATAGATACAATCCAAATTGTCATTGCTTTCATAATTGCGGACTGGTTTAGTATAGCACGATCCTTCAGCAGGATCTAGGGGTACTATTACACGAAGTGATTTCTTCTCAAATATCATCTTTTGCTTCTTTAGGTTGATTACCTTGTTCATATCAGTAGCCCAATCAATGCCAAGGAGCACAGGGTAGGGGTTGCTATCATCCACAATTTCTATTACTTCAAAGTCAGTCAATGCACTCGTGCCTTCAATATCTATAGTCACCCTTTGTATCCACCCCATGGTGATGATATTTTGTTGATTTTCCATCCTTAACTGAATCGGAGACCACTGCAGCATGGGTCTTCCCATCCAGTCCCAATTCTGCTTTAGTAGGACATTCTCATTTGACCCCAGATCAAAAATAACTTGATCCATTTCATATTCTCATATCTTCGTGATCAGTCTCATTTCTCATCTTGTCCTTGCTTTATACTTACCAATCTTTCATGCCACATGTGGTTCACCTAGAGTGTTTCCGTCGCATCTATTTATAAGCTCATGTAATCCCTTCACATCCTTGCTATCACGCAATAACTTCATGTAGGTTTCTAGAAAGGTTGTAAGCATAGAAGGGTTCATTTCCTAATCAAGCTTATCCTTGCTTCCTGAGGTGGAGTGATCCAGGTGGATATTGGTGGCCACTTGCCAAGTCCATCTGGACCCCCATCATTGTCTCTTTCAGCATTTTCAGTTTCCTTAATTATAGCACAACTTACTATTTTTAGCAGTTTTTCGGGTCCTGAACTTCCAGAGCCGTTTTGAGGCCCTAAACGACGTTTTTTGGGAAATCTAGGGGCAACATGGATCCATGGACCGATGTTGCCTTTCCCAAAGTGGTAGTTCTCGGATAGATCTTTCTAACGAGCTATCATACGCGTCAAACGGAGATCGTATGCCAAAGTTACGACCCCGGGAAATTGATGTACCAATTTACCCAAAACGGGGCCCACAATTTGGCGTTTCATCTTCTAAGGGTCGGTTTTGGAATGTGAAGGGTTTTCCATTGTTTCTCAATAATAAATAGGCCTTCGAGCCTCATTGTAACACAAGTTCGGAACAGTTCAGAGACATGTAGCCGCACATCTCTTCTCAGAGATAAGCTACCATCGTCCTAGCTGGTTTATTTCCCATTCTGGTTGTAAACATATTTCGGTATTTTCCATTAATGAAATGAAGTGTTATTTCTGCTGCATCTCTTTATTTATGGTTATCGCATCTCTGTATTTATGGTTATCTCTGTAATCTATTGCATTCATATTTAAATCCGGATCAGTGGTATCAAACCGGTCTGCTTTTTCTCAGTTTTTCTTTGCATGTCCCCAACGAGGTCAGGATATAAGGAGTTAGGGCTTGAACTGGTCGAACCTTTGCAAGACCAGCCTCAAAAATCTCGACGGCCTCCCATGGCGGATGAGAAGAAAGACAAGGGGGCAGGAGATCCTATCAAAATCTTGCTCGAAGAAGCACTCGAGCGGCAAAGGAACGCGATGAGGGATAGCTTCGCGCAGATCCTTCAGCGGCTACCTAGAGGTGACGCATCGGCTTCCAGTAGTGACTCTGGAAACGCCACGCCCTTTAAGGTACAAGTTAATTTCGAAATCCCCATCTTCGAGGGTAAAATAGAAGCAGATGCCGTAGATAAATGGTTAAATCTACTAGATGGGTATTTCTCTGTTCATGAATTTTCAAGTCGGGAAAAGATTGTTTTCGCTCTTCTCAAAGCAGCCCCCCACGCCAAGGACTAGTGGGAAACCTACTGCGAGCAGAAGGATGAAAATACAGGCTCACTATTTTCAGCCGCACCCACTTGGAATGACT
>APFE030398628.1:114605-141236 GCA_000404065.3 Pinus taeda | reverse complement strand
AATCATCCATGAGAGGCCGCGGTCAACCAAAGTCAAAGACAAGGCCAGCCAAAGAGTTCAGTGGTGGCACGTCACTGTTTTGGGCACGTGAATGATACGTGGCATAGTTCTCAGCTCACGAAGGCACCAGCACACCTGGAGATCGTTCCTGAAACGTGAATCTAACAGCGAACCACTCCGAAGATTTAAGAAACATAACGACAGTTACACTAGATCTCGGCTGAAGAGATCTACGTGTCTATGGCAACGCAGTTAATAGCGTAGAAGTTGTTAGTTAGCTGTAGTACTTTTGCATTATAAATAACGCGTCGTTGAATGCTGTAGGGAGACTTTTGATGCATGTGAATTCTGAACTATTTATGTAATTTCGCGCTACTAGTTATCTTATCACCCCACTGTTTTATATGTTGTTGTTTTAATACATGAGAAGACTTTTCTGAAGATAGCCGTGTGATTATTTGATTGGCTGAAGTGGCAGAGGGCCCCTGCACGCTGAAGCCTTGTAAAGTGTTTATTTAAGTTCATTATGTTTTTGTTTTTATCATTAGCTTGTACATAATATGTTGTTTTATGTTTCTGTTGTTCATATCTTCACTTTTGTTTTCTTAGAGCTGTAAACTGATCAGTACTTTTCTGCAGGTTCTCTTAGACAGCCCGGGCAATTTTTAATTCTTTTTGATAACTTTTGGCATATGAGATCATCTTGTCCTTCCTGCTAACTTTCATTTTCTGAAGTTTAAATTCAGCATTGTCCTTTTTTAAGTTGTGATTTGCTTATTTCTTTTTCTGCTAGTTAGATATCATACTGCTCATCAATTTATGATTTCTTTCTATGGTCAAATGACTATATCAGCAGGAAATCAGAACATTACTAACTGTAGTGTGATTTAGTTGTCATATTGCTTACTCATGGTTGCTTTCCATAAAGTAGATTGAGCTGAATGGCAAAGGACTAGAAGAGTTTAAGTAGTGTGATTAGTTTCTTTTCTGCAATTTACATTTAGTTATCATATTGCTTGACATGTTCATGATTACTTCCCCAAGGTAAATTGAGCTGAAGGGTAAAGGATTTGAAAAATTCAAGTAGTGTGATTAGTTTCTTTATGCAATTTACTTTCTTGAACAGTTAGATATCATATTGCTTAACTTGTTTATGATTACTTCCCACCTGGTAGATTGAGCCGAAGGGCAAAGGATTTGAAAAGTTAAAGTAGTGTGAATTAGCTGCTTTGCTTTAAGTTTGAGTTGTTTTTCAAGTTTTTGCTTTCTTTTCATTTTCAGCAGCAAGGATACTGGGCCATTGTCATTAGTTCACCATTTGATGCATTTGTTTTCTCTTAAGAATTGATTTCACTTTAGTTATTGCAAAGCTTTCTTTTGAGCACTTTCAAGTTTAGAAACCATCACCATCTACACTCCAAACTTCACTTTTACCATCACACATTAAGAAAAAAATAAAATCCAAAAACAAACTAAAAAAAACGACAAAAGCCTAAGGAAATGGTTATCTAGTACATATAGTACACTTCACTTCGTCAGTTTACGAACCTCGGGTTGACATTTTAAAGAGCAATTTAGATCACACTAAATTGACCAAACAGGACCCCTGAAAAAGCCAGATCAGCGTGCCACGTGTCCTCCATACTGTCACATCATGCTTACATCAACGACCCTATAAATTCCTAGGACCAATAGGATTCTACCACGTGGCCACCTTAGAGGAGAGAGAAAAGGGCCCATCCGCCCTTGGTTTTTCCTTGAATTCCTCTGTTAAATAAAATCGGCCCCTCCCAACACTTTAACACTAAAACCCATTTTTCGTCGATTTTGTGCTATCGACATATTTCCCCTCGCAATTTCTCAAGAATGTTCCATTGGGTCTGTTGATCGTCGATTTGTCGATATCGCGGGACTACAAGAATGTGATGCGAGATTGCGGGATTGTGATATTCTGGGGCTACGATGATGTGGGACTGTGGGATTGAGATATGTGGGACTGCGGGATTGCGATATCGCAGGACTGCGACGATGCAGGACTTGTTGGCATTATGATACAGGTTTGATACAAGTGTTGTCCTCAATGGCAACTCACTCAGATGACAGATCATTATGCAGCAGGTCAATATCAAAGAATTAATGATCAGAGAGAGGTATATGCAGGTTCACCGTGACAAAGGAGCGTATACAAGTGGGTTAGCAGACCAAAAGGAGCGTATAACGTACACACGCACTTTCATAGAAGGAAAGGTGCGTACATGTTGGAAAACTAAGTTTTGGTCCGTGGTATTTGGTTCATGGTATTTTGATCCATGGTATTGGTCCAAGGTATTTGGTCTGAGGTATTGACCCTAGGTATTTGGTCCAAGGTATTGGTCCTAAAGTGGTTTTGGTCCATGGTATTGAGTAAGGCCTAAGACTATAAAAGGAGGAGAAGATCATTAGGCCAAGGTGTGCAAGTATTGAATATCTGATGAAGTGTGAGATCCAGTATGCAAGTTATGGGTTTGTGATGCTTTACTTGATTTGAACTAAGGATGAACCTTTGTGGATGATGATGGACGATGGATCGGGATCTTAAGGCTTGGAATGTATTATGTGGTTTGATCATGGATAGTCTAGATCTGAATTAGTGACACATATTTTATTGTATAAAAGTTATGATTTGAGTATGACTTATGTCTGGCATAGTTGCAAAGTTATGAATAAATATTTGCAGATCTGTACGCGGGTTCGCTTTGGTAAAAGCGCGTATACACGCTGGTTCGGCTCATCAGAATCGCGTATACAGTATGAAGTATGATATTTGAAGTTGCAGTTGGATCTGGTTGTTGTTGCAGAGTTCTGGGTTCTACTATGTGTTCTGGTGATTGTGTTATGATGACAATATTCTAATTGGTTGATTCAGTTTTGGATGATTCAGAGATTGATATGGTTGATGGTTGTATTGCAGTGGTGATTGATTGTGCTTCAATGTTGTTGATGGGTCCAGTATGAAAATTGGATGAAACGTGGCCTTCAGATTATGGTGTTGTGATCCAGAAGTATCCAATCTGAAAATTTATGAAACGTGATCCCTCGAGGAAGAGAGAAGGTTGTAGCCTTTTGTAGGCCAGTGCTTACGTACTGGTAAACATATCGGCCAGTACAAGAGCCAGGGGGTTGGAGCTCCCTTCCAGTAGCAGTTGGAAAACGAGTGAAGGTCGTAGCCTTCTGTAGGTCGGCACCTACGTACTGGTAAACATATCAGCTAGTACAAGAGCCAGGGGGTTGGAGCTCCCTTCCATTAGCAGCTGGAAAACGAGTGAAGGTCATAGCCTTTAGTAGGTCGGTGCCTACATACTAGTAAATATATCGGCTAGTTCAAGAGCCAGGGGGTTGTAGCTCCCTTCCAGTAGTAGCTGGAGAATGAGAGAAGGTTGTAGCCTTCTGCAGGTGGGTGCTTGCGTACTGGTATGAGTCTGCGTCAGTACAAGATTGTAAATAGGTTTTTCTTATATTAAAAGGAAGACAACAACAAGTGGTTTTTGTCTCGCATTGAGTTTCCACCTTATATCATGGTGTTCATGTGTGTCTCTTATGTGTGATGATATGTTCTGTTTTACTGCACCTGGTTACTGTTTATATGGTTAATGAAGTTCTGATGCACTGATTAAAGATCAACATATGATGAATTAACTGAATCATAAGTTTACTGGATATATGCTAGTTGCATTAAACACAGTTGCGTGTACATGCGGGTTCCCCTAACTGAAGTAGCATATATGAATCTAATTATGGAAATGAAAAATTATTGATTTGCTAATACTGATTCACCCCCCCCCCTCTCAGTATTATTTCCAAGAGGACTGGGGATTGTGATATCGCGGAACTGCGGGATTGTAATATGCGGGACTGCGGGATGCCCGATGTGCGAGACCTGCCCATTATCGATAGACTATGCTCGGGGCCCTGCGATTGTGATTGCGATTGCGATTGCGATAAGCCTAACCCTTGGTCTTTTCTCTTTGTTTTCTGGCTTTCAAAGGCAGCTTCAATCTGCTCTAATTTATGATCCAGGAGTCCATTTGGAAAGCTTGTTCCGATAACTATCCAATGGAGAGGGTCTGATTAAGCTTTGAGAGCTTCTGTGGCTTGGGAAATGGCTTCAAACTTCACTGCCTTATTTTCACTCTTTTCACAACTGAAAACAAATTTAGAAGTGAGTGACAAAATTGGCTCCTAAAGGGGACAGTGCCTTGCTGGCAAGGTGCTGAGAACCTACAGACTAGTATCCTTCACCATTGGGCATGGAGTTAGAAATATAATGAATCAATATAACTAGAAAATATCCATGGGACTTTATTTGTTGGGGGGTGCTTTCCTCATCAAACTAAAATGCAGAAATAAAAATTCTAACAACTGGAAAGTGAATGCTCAACTAGTGAGCTTATTTATGTACATTCCTACTTATGCACGGGGCTCAATTCACCTAATTGAGTTCAATCCTCCAATGGAGGCAAGATAGCATTTGGGTGTTGGGACTAATGCCTTCATGCTGCTGAAATTTAAAAACAAAACAAGCATGCACCATGAAATTTTTTCAAATAAGAAGCTTTGATGCATACTCCAGAAATAACCTTTGATCTTGGCCAAAGAATATGCTCATGTACTCAGCTACAGGGTCATAGAATTGACAAGGAATGTTTGCAGCTGCCTCTATTTCACAAATAGTCTGTTGATCAATGTCTTCTTGGCCAGGAGAGCCACACACACTATTTAGCTCCTCAACCTTAGATTTTTCAAGAAAAACTTATTGCTCACCTTTTACTATTCATTCTTCAAAGGGCCAACCCTCTTGGAAATCTGCAATAGATTCTTCATTATCAGAACTGTAAGAGTCATATATTAGAGAATCTACGAGAGTTCCTCGTAGGAATCCTTCTGCAACAAGCAGTAACAGACTCTACATGGTCTTTGAACTTTGGGCTCTTCTTGAAAAACTTGTTGTTGGGAGCTTTCCCCCCACTTGTGGGTAAACAAATCCTTCTAAACTTCTACGACCATCTCATCCTCCTCTGAATAATATGAATTGTAAATCGGAGGAGGATCTTGATCTTGTTCTCCAGATGAAGGGTGTGCATTGTAGACTGGATCCTCTTTATTAACCTCCTGGTAGGCCTCCTCTTCTTGTGCATCTTCCCATGACTGGGATTGTGGTGGCTCTACATCACTTGACTCTCCATCAGAGTCATATACATCATAAGAAGGAGGAACATCAGACTCGAATGAATAAGATCTCTGAGAGTTTATTTGTAGCTCGATGGTGTGTCCTTCTTCTCTTATTTTCTCATTGGGTGATGCTTCTTGATGTGAGTAGATGCTTTCTTGAAGTGGAGCTCCACAAACATCTTCAGCAGGGTCATCGACCTCGGGAATGTCTTCATCATTAAAATGTGCACAAAAATCTTCAAATAGAGCATTCGGTGGATATAGTCTTTTGCAATAGTGATTGAATCCTATATGAAAACTTCTTAAGCAAGATATGCTGCCATGAGGTATTGTTTTGTACCAAACCCTAGCATCCTCATCTAAATAATACTTGAACAATTTCATTTGTACATCTTCGAGAAGAATACCCTGTTTTCCATGCATTCATGAAAATATTTGAGGTGCTCGTCAGGCCTTTTCTCTGTGTTCCCATTGAATCTAGGCAAATAGGTAATCCATTCATGAAATGAAGGGACCTGATTTGGATAGCCAACAATAGAAGAAAAATCCAGTGGTGCAAATTGATTGGCTAAGAATGCAGGAATGGCCATCTCGAAAACTTCCCTAGATGAGTGATTGCAGGTTCAAAGGTAGGGAAATTTTCCGACTGCTTTAACATCAGAGCAAGTATGAGGCAGATTGAAAGCCAATATGATCAAACAAAGATATGGACAATGGAGTTTCCAGGATGTTTACCATAAAATTGAGATAGTCGAATTGCCAAGGTAAGAGATCTTCAACCCGTACTTCCCTTGCTCACCAACAAAGGAAATGTAAAAAAAAAATTCGTACCGAGGGAAAAATATTCTAATATGTTCCTCGGAAACGGTGCCAAAAATATGTTGTAGCTTTGGACGACACCTGCAGCACGAGTGCTTCAGGGGACATAAAAGGCCTCCTAGAGACAACCTCTAGGTTGATTGTAGACCAGTGCCTAGGAAATCTTAAATAGAGGAGTGCATGGAAGATTATGAGTGGGGTTTATGTTGCACTCCAATTGTCACGTAGTTAAAAGGATTATAAAGGGGGTTTGATTCAATAGTTTGTCATCCAGGTAAAATCTAGTCGATGCATGGATCCAAATGCTCATGGGGTATATCGGTAAAAACTCAAAGAGAAATGTCTAGTTCTGGTGGCCGACGCACAACAACATGCGGCTTTATATTGAAGTTGTAGTAAAGTGAAGAGGAGTAAAGGAAGGAGAGAATTCGATGTAGAGGGTTGTAGACAAGACAAAATCCTAAGCAACCATGTTCCAACAGAAATATGGAAGAGAGGGGAGATGAAAGAGTGGATTACTTACTGAGGTTCCATACCAGATACAACATGGGTACCATTAGTGCTAAGCAACAAAAGTAAATATGGGCTCACACAGGTAGTGTAGGTTAATCAAATAACACAAGTATTATAGGTTATACGCTAACACAAGTAAATATGTCTTATGCATAGGTATTTTTATCTTATTTAATAGCCTAGATAAATCCATGAATCAGAGGAAATCGACAGATTCATCACACTATTTTAGAGAAGGAAAAACATATATGAAATGAGATTACATAAGGGAAAACATATTGTGCATTGATCTGCTTGGAATCACCAGGGAGTTTCATTAATCCAATATGAGTCCAACATACCAGTCCATTTACATTCTTCCGGATATCACTACAGTCCCTCATGGACAGGCAAGTAGAACCAAAGTGGAATTGTAGAAATCCTGACCTGTAGGTGCAGAATTCTAGAACCTTCTCTAAGTGTTTCTTCCCCATATTTATAAGAAGAGGGGGGAGCTTGGATTACAGTTACAAGATATCTTTGCCAGAGTATCCAGCTGTCTGCTAGACTAGTTGTCTTAGCGTGCAAGGCTCTGCTGCCCAAAATGATTACAATCGGTATTTGATCCCTTCTTGGAAATATATAAAAAGTATAGAATAATGAAAAGAAAGAGGATAACAAAAATATGATGGAGGAAGTTATCGTCCTGCGCTTCCTGTGAAGGCCCCTATTCAGGCCATGTCTCTACCATGATGTGCCAGCCAGTCGACCCGTCGCTTTTGGTCTTAATTGTTTGGCTTGCTTTTTCTTTGGAGTTGGGAGTGGGCAATTGAGTTTGCTTGTTACAGAACAACAACAGAGTTTTCCCAGGCAATCCTTTATATTTATGGCTGAGCGAGGCTCCATGCTAAGCCATTACTATTCCTGAGTCCCCCCATACCGATTTACTATTGCACCATACTTCATTCACTACTTCAGCTTCCAACCCATTCGCCCTTTAAGGCTCTGCACCATTGTTATCGGAGCATTATTGCATAGGGACCTTTACTCTAAAGATGTCATAGAACAACGGGTCCTGATCACCTTTGGCCCCTTGTGACATAGCCCCCTTTTGTATTTCTGCATAATAGGACCCAGGGTTGTGACCTTGGGTTTAACCCTAAGGCGCTAGAGCCTTTAGACTCTTGTATGGGGGCCTTTTTCCTTTGTTGCATAATATCCTGCATATCGACGGTTCATAATGCTCACCTTTGGTATCTCTCCTTGACCCTTGTGATTGACAATCTGCGGGATTGGGCCCACCCGGGGTATCACAATCGCAACATGGGAGGGGAAGCCTCTTTACCTCCTTTCATTGCATATCAACGGTTCATAATGCTCACTTTTGGTATCTCTCCTTGACCCTTGTGATTTTCGATCTGCGGGATTGGGCCCACCTGGGGTATCACAATCGCAACACGGGAGGGGAAGCCTCTTTACCTCCTTTCATAGCATTAGCCAATTGTCCGAACACAAAATAATCATAAGGTATAACACATACTATATCACATTGGGAGGGTCTTCACATATCGTAATCGCAAGCCAGGAGATTCTTCAGAGGAGGAGGAAGCTTTGCTTTGAGCGATTTTCGATTGCGAGATTGATGACATCATCAGTGCCATGTGGCACCTCTTGAGTGGTGACACGTGTCACCCGGAAATTCCCCCATAGGACCCCTGAAAAAGTCGAATCAACATGCCACGTGTCCTTCGTACTGCCACGTCATGTTAACGTCAGCGACCCTGTGGATTCTTAGGACCAATAGGATTCTACCATGTGGTCCCCCTAGGAGGAGAGAGAAAAGGGCCCATCCGCCCTTGGCTTTTCCTTGAATTCCTTTGATAAATAAAGTCGGCCCCTCCCAACGCTTTAACACTAAAGCCCATTTTTCGGCGATTTTGTGCTATCAACATATTTCCCCCCACAAATCCTTAAGCATGTTACATTGGCCCTGTCGATTGTCGATTTGCCAATATCACAGGATTGTAGGACTATGATGATGCAGGATTGTGATATCGCGGGACTACGATGATGTGGGACTATGGGATTGCGATATGCGGGATTACGATGATGCGAGATTGCGAGATGCAGGATTGCGATATCACAATACTGCGATGATGTGGGACTGCAGGATTGCGATATTGCGGGATTGCAAGATTGCGATATTGCGGGACTGCGATGATGTGGGACTGTGGGGTGCTCGATATGCAGGACCTTCCCATCGCTGATAAGCCAATAGACTGTGTCGGGGGCCTTGCAATTGCAATAAGCCTAACCCTTGGTCTTTTCTCTTTGTTTTCTAGCTTTCAAAGGGAAGCTTCAATATGATCTAATTTCTAATCCAAGGGTCCATTCTTAGACTTCCACCTACCTTTGGAAAGCTTGTTCCGAGCACTATCCAACAGATAGGGTCCAATTAAGCTTTGATAGCTTATGTGGCTTGGGAAATGGCTTCAAACTTCACTGCCTTATTTGCACTCTTTTCACAGCTAAAAACACATTTAGTAGTGAGTGACAATAGGGGCATTAAAGGGGGAGCTGCAAAGTAACCAACACAATCATGAATGTGGAAGTCAATATGTTCCGCCCATTCTTCCAACTTGTGGAGGTGGTCATTTTTGCGTCGTTGCCTATGCCGGAGGTTGTCCAAATGTTCCAGAATGGCATTCTTACTGTATTGAATATCATTAAGATATGCTACAATCTCATTGAGGTTTCATACATGTGATCCCTTAGAATGTCAATGTCAATTTGTATGTGTCACAACTACTCGACGATAGATTCCATGGAGGCCGGAGCCACTAGGCGACCTGGCGAATTGGCTAAAGAAATTGCTTCTGTGTCCGTTGTTTCCTGGTTGGTCGAGTTAGTATAGGACGAATGGTGATCTAGCTAGGGACGCCTAGCCTGGGCATGTTTCCCCCTCTCGCGATGAGGTCGACCCCATTGTCTTGGCATCCTGGAGGTCATGGTGTTTAACGACTCACAATAGGGGGAGCTTGGAGAGATATTTTGAGAAAACCTACACAGAATACAAACCGGTCCAAACCTACGAACCCACTGACCTGACCATGGATGAAACACCAGATCGACACCACTTATAGAGGGGCGAGACTGGCACGTGTTTAGTTAGACTAGGTAACAAAGCAGAGTAATTCCCATAAACAACCTTGAATCTTCATGCAACCATAACATGCAACCTCAAGTTCTAACAGAGGGACTATGTTTACCTTTAGGCCAAAAGAGAGACCCGAACCCAGAACACAAATTACCAGAAACCGGATGAAAACCCATGCACTTGTGAAGACCAACAAGAGTCCTTGCAAGTGGGAGTGGAGCCAGAAGCTTCCACAGGAGCGAAGAAGGCTTATATCCAGCGGAGGCAAAAGAGAAGCACCAAACCATGATTGTCCGGGTGCTTGGATCCTAAGGGCAGACCAAGAGACATATCCCAATCCACACCAGGAAACTGCAAATGTCTTTTGCGCTCCTCACCTAAGGTCGAAACCCTAGTGATTTTCCATAGACCCATACTCGGACACTTTCAATCTCATTACAACCCAAAGTCATTTCCCAAACTACCACACTAAAGCAAATCACTTGCTAGGCTTCAGATTTATCTGCAAAATTCGTGAGGGAGATCGTCGCACAGGAGGAGTTAATTCCGAAACGGTTCATGGTTGGGAAGTTAATAACTACGTGGAGGAGGAGCAGGCCCAGCTGGCCTTTCATGCACCACTTGTACGTCGGCATGTACACCCCCATCGGGGGTAATTAATAATATTTATTATAAAAGTAATTTAAATATATAAAATAATTAAGTTACATTTTAATTAATTAATGGTTAATAAGATTTCCAAAAAAATTGCAAATTGATTTTTGAAATTGAAAAATCAATGTCCTACTAAGGGGCAAAGGCTTGCATAAATTTTTCTGGGTAGTAACTACTAAAAAGTCTACACATTTACATTTTTACTCCTACTTACTAAGTTTGCAAATTTACAATTTTACTCCTACATATTAAATTGTTGAAGAAAACATAAATAATGGTGGCATTAACAACTCTTGGTAAGTATATTTATTTACATCTTGTTCCTATCCATTTTTTATGCAAATACTTTATTAAATTATGAAGGGTGGTAATTGATATTAAATATGTTTTTTTTTGTAAATCAATGATTTGCATTAATTCAGAATATTACATCATTTCAGAGATTTTTCCAAAATCTTGTTGGCCTCACTCTTAAAACCTATTGGCCTCACTCTTATTAGATTTATTGGCCAACAAGGGGCATGCTCAACTACAAAATGTACTACAAAGAGACAATGATCTACTAACACTAACCAATGCCCATTGCTAAAGAACAAATAATACAAGTAAACAATTGAAACATATTAATTATCAAATGAGTTTACTAGTACTATATGTTCTAGAGTTGAACTTGGAGGACACAGGGGTTTGAACTCGCAATGGACGTGTCTCTCCATGTGAGCAATCAAGGATTCAAATTGGTCCAACTTTTCTTGAAATCGCCTTTATCCTCACCAAAGGTCCACCAATTTTTCATGCATTATTCATAGATTCCGTCGCAGGTGTTCCATGAAGCCCAAAATATCATTGTGGTCATCTTGGCATGCTCGGTCAAGCTAGACAATCGAATTACATAATCGTTGAAGAATGTGAACCATATCATCTAAAGAAGGGGGGTTTCCATCCGGAGGAATATAGTATGGTAGTGGAGGATCCACTGTCTCGCCAAGTCCCTGCTCCTAAGACATTTGGCAACGATGTACTCTATGCATGTTCATCTCGCCAACCTTCTTGTAGAGAAACAACTTCCCACAATATTTCACACCATGGTATTCAAGCCCCCTAGGAAACCTTCCAGGAACACCAACAATACCCCAATTAGGTGGTCGTATATTAGTGCACCAGACGGAGCGTGAATGAAATTCCATTGCTCCCACCCCAAACTATGTAGGCTGACTAGGATTCGATAAAACTTCGTTGGGGAGTCTAGGCTAGGAGTCAAATGCGAGACATTATAATCTTGTTCTGCTTCATACACTGCCAATAGGAGACCTCTGCTGAGCATCCCACAAGAGAAGAAAGGAGCCTAGGCAGGTAAGTCCCGATATCTTTGAAAATAAGCAACCTCTTGCCGCAAAGCCAATCTAAAAATCAGCCTTAACCACACACAACAACAACAATTCCTTGAATTTGGTAACAAGACCACGTTACGATACTCCCCTACAATCCTCAAAAATAAAACCCCACACCTCTCTGTCCCGACACACCACAGCGTCCAAACGACCAGAGAAAAGAAGTAATTAGAGCCAAATTGTTTAAGTTGAGTATGAATTACCAACAAGACTGCCATGAATGATGCCCATGCACCAAGGCTATCACTGTCCCTCACCACCTTGTTGTTACCACCACACAACTTCTATGGTTTACAAACATCCTCACAACCCGTCGCCGCATAAAATCCCTACTTGTCTACCTTCCTCAGACTCAAGCTCAGCAACAAGGAGAGTTGCTCTGAGGTGAAATCCAAAATAATCTCAACTACAATCATAACACATGAATGCCACAAAGTACCCAACTGCCATCGCTTGAGCCTCCAACCATGTTTCCGAAGCATAATCGTTGAGGTTGTTAATGCCATTAATCCACATTACAAACTGAAATGAATTTTCAAGACTTCCCGCATGTAATCCACCTTATAGGCAATCACGTAACTTAGGTCATGAAGGGGGCATATGGTGAAGATTCCTCCTCACACTTCCAATGCCTCATCATTTGACACCCCCATTGGGAATATGTTATTTATGTGAGTATGCGCTATTTTCAAGGCTTTTAATTTTTAGTGGTTTGTTATGAAGTTTAACAATGAAAAATCTAAAAGAATCTCAAAATCATGGCATAAATATAGCAATTGCATCGAAAAATAATGATAGAAAAAATTGAGGCAGTGATCCACATGGCATTGTGTATGACAAAAAAAAATTGAGTCAGTGATCCACTTGACATCGTGTTGTGCAAAGACTACAATAACAATCATCACAGAAGAAGACTTGAACCAATCATATTGTAGATAATTTTTTTTAAATATTAATCAAAAATAATAAAATTAAATCCATAATGTTTAACTATGGAGAAGCTAGATTTTTTTTGGTAAAAAACAAATAATACCCTGTCAAAAGAAAAAATATGCAATACAATAAGAATTCTATATATATAATCTGTATTGAACTTATTTTTAAATATGTTTTTCTCTATATAAAATTGATATAAAACTATTTTATTGCTAATAGTAAAATATGTTTTGTTATTAGTATATTTTTATTTTAACTATTACATGCAAAAATAAACATAAAATGAGTTACATATTATGTAATATTAATTATATTATTTTTACATATCTTTTTAATATTAAAAAATATTTTATTTCTTTACTTTCGCTTATTTTATTTCTATATAAAGTGGATGGCAATGATATGTTGTTATTTTATTTGAAAGACAAGTTGATATGGCAAGGACAAATATCCCAAGCATGGAGGGTGGGTAAGTTGAACGATGAGAAAGCAAGGCCCATAAAAGTCATCATGCCTAGCTTGCGTGATAAATACAACATTCTAAGCAAGAAGCATCTCTTGAGGGGTTCTCACTTTTTTCTAGAAGAAGATTTAACTATAAGAAAACAGGAGGAAATGAGGGAGGAAATGTCAAAGGTTAGGATAGCAAGAGATGAAGGCAAGTGAGCATGGATTTATAAAGGTAAAGTTATGATAGTGCGATTTGGACCTCCTTCCAAAATAGAGCAACAATATGGTAATAAAGAAGAAGCAACAAACTCTTCAACAAGAAATCAGGAAGCAAGGTCAGTATGGGAAAGCATGGACAAAGACTCACGTATGAGTCTTGCATGTCAAAATAAATAGCAATAAATTCATATCCAGGTTTCCTTGAGATTAGTTTGTTGGAACTGCAGAGGTTACCCATGGAGACAAGGACCTAGGTTAGGGCCTATTGCGGAAGATAGAGACATAATTTGCCTCATAGAAACACATGAACATGAAGGGTGCAAGACACCTTTGTTTGAAGGATACTAGAAGATGGTAGTGTGGAACAAGACAACAGGGAATGACAAAGGACATGGGGGTATCATGGTATTAGTGGGGGAAAAAGAAGGTTGTCTCATTCAGTTAGAAAAAGAAGACTCAAATAAACAATTCACTTGGTTTAAAATATAAAAAAAATGGAAATCACATCAGAATTGTAGCATGCTATTTTGCACTGCAAGTTTCAAAAATCTACAAAAGTAGAGGGCTTGACCACAAAGATCCCTTAGCAGCCTTAAAAGCAGATATTGCAATTCTCAGCTAGGTGAAGTGCTTATAGTGAGCGATTTCAATGTTAGGACTACAAGTGAGAAAGCTAGCATTATTTGTTGTAAAGAAGATTACGAACTTATTTGGCTTACAAAAGAGAGTAATCATTAGTGGGAAAGAATTTCAGAGGACAAGGGTTGCAATCTCTTTGGTGAAAAATTGCTTACTTTATGTGGGGCCTTTGATTTAGTCATTTGTAATGGCTTGACTAGATGAGCAAAGTTTGTAATTTCACTTGCAATACTTACAATGGAGCAAGTGTAGTAGATTATGAAATGTGCTCACATGGTTTGTGTGAGAAAATGGAGGAAGTTTTGTTTGGAGATCAACTATGGGATTTAAAATTAGATCACAAACCAATTTATTTAAGTTTCTCTTGGACTGGAAAGAAGCAATTAGAGTAAAAAATAAAGTGTGTTCAACAAAATCTCCCAAAGGGAAAAATTCTTTTGACTCCACAAAATTGCAATACCTTCAAAATGACGCTAGAGAGGATCTTTGAGAAGGAGAAAATCCCGATTCACGACCTTCATAGCCACGAATTAACGCATTTAATTCAAAGTGCACTTGCAAAGTGCAAAAGAGCAAAATTAAGAAGTCTGAAACAAATTGCTTTCCGGTTAATGCTTGGTTTGACAAGGAATGCAAAAAGGCAAGGAGAATGTGGAAAGCGTCAAACAAGGATAACATAAAACTCAAATCTTACAAGCAGATCTTAAGAAAGAAAAGGGTTGATTTGATGGTTTCAAGGAGGGAAGAACTAATCTTCCATGGGAAAAAGAATCCCGAATTATTTTGGAAGGAGCTCCAACTGAGAAAGATGCAAACTGAAAATAATATTACAACTTCTAAGTGGTTTGACTATGCAAGACAACTCTATGAGCAGGATCCCAAGGTTGACCCTCCCCCCTTGGTCAACACTAATACTAAACTCTTCACGATGCAAGAGGTAGAGATGGGTATCAAGAAGTTGGGTGTTGGAAAAGCTAAAGACTTAGCTGAACTCTAAGCAGAGTATATAAAGTGGGGCTCAAAGATTCTTGTACCTCACATTACATAAATTTTCAATAACATCATACAATAGGAGTTACCCATAGATTGGACAACTAGTCTGGCAATACCTCTTTTTAAGAGTGGTGATGTCAATAATCCCTCCAATTATAGGGTCATAATGATAAACCCCTTATTTGCAAAGTTATTTGGAAGCATGCTAGAAAATAAAATCAATAAGTGGGCAGAAGAAAGAGATAAGAGTGCTAAAGGGAAAGCAGGTTTTAGACCTAAACATTCCACAGTTGATCATTGTGTAACTTTAAGGCACATCATTGAAAAAGTTTGGGAGAAAAAGGAAGAAGTTTTTTGTTGCTTTGTTGATTTCAGAAAATCATTTAACAGGATTCATAGGGATAAGCTTTAACAAATAATGGAGGAACTCGAGGGTCCTAAATATTTGAGAGCAGTCGTGCATAAGTTGTATGAAAAGGTGAAAGTCAAAATTAGAACTTGAGGAAAAATTTCTGAAAGTTTTAGAAGCGATATCGAGGTCAAGCAAGGGTGCCCATTGTCTCCTACCCTTTTTGGTTTATATATCGACAAGCTTGAGGAGTGGTTAAATTTGCAAGGGGGTGATGATATCCATTTGGGCAAGTTTGTTATAAGGCTTCTTTCGTATGTAGATGACCTTACTCTGATTGCTAAATCTACTCTTGGTTTTCAAGAGCACTTACTATCCCTTGAGCATTTTTGTAGAAGGGTGGGGATGCAAGTTAATATTAACAAAACGAAAGTAGTGGTTTTCTCTAAAAAAGGAAAACATAACCAACATAAGTTCTACTTTGAAGGCAACATTTTGGAAGAAGTCGTGGATTACAAATACCTCAGAATTGACTTCAACAAAAATCTAAGTTGGGATGACTGTAGAAAGAAAAGAACTTTGGGGGGTTGGAAAACATTTTATGCTTTTAAAAATAGGTGTAGAGAGGGAGAGTTATGAGACTGGAAAACCACTCAAACTCTTTTTAGGCTTCTAGTGATTCTAGTAATTCTCTATGGTTGTCAACTGTGGGCCAACAGTACATCCGACATGCAGTGGAAACAAATTGAGAAAATTCAAAAGCGTTCGATTACAAACAAATTCAAAATTAAAAATGCAGTTCCTTATGCTATATTGTTAAGTGAAACATGGGTTGTTCCTATTGAAGCAATTGCTATGGTGCGAGTCATAATGTATTTAATTTTTTTTTGAGCAAATCGAAGAGGGAAGATGGCCTAAGGTTGTCTTTAATGACATATTGTGCAAAAGAAAGAAGACTTGGATGCAAAAAAATAACAAATGGTTTAGTAAATGGGGTATTTGCTTGAACACGTGCCCCATAAGCAGTAAAGAGATAAAAACTTTTGTTATGGATAAGTTCCACAAGCTTACTTGGGATAAGGAGGTAGGGAGAAATAAAAAATACTATATAGAAGTGTTTAATCCCACTCATAATCATCAACAAAAAGCGTACATAAGGGCCAATATTTCTTGGAGAGCCAAAATTCTTATTGCTTAGTTAAAGACTAATTCTCATCAACTCCATCGTGAAATAGGGCGCTGAAAAATGCCAAAAGAAGTGTGGGATTAAAGAGTATGTATTTTTTGTTCTTCCAGAAAAGTGGAAACAGAAAAACACTTCATTTTAGAGTGTGAGGCCTTCAAAGACAACATGGAAAGTTAAGCAGATATACTAACATCTAGCACTTTGGATAATCTATTTAGCGAAGGGTTTGTCGAGAGCCTGGGAATGTTTATTGTGAGGTTTCACAGGAAAGGGTCGAATACATCAACTAGATGAAGAAGCAATCTGCCCCATAGGCTATCTTTAGCTTCATGGATGTTAGAAAAATCTGTCCCATAGGCTATGTTAGCCTCATGAATGTTAACATAATTTTCTTTCTTTCTTTCTTTCCCTTTTTATTCTAAAAGAGGTTTGCATATCAAAATATTTGATCCCTCTCGACCCTTGGTAGATCCGGAGTTAAGATGGATCTAGGCTAGTTTAATTTCTACCTTTAAATAGGCTACATTCCACATGAATATCATGGATCAATACCATGGATTCTCAATACGATGGGCCATTTTTCTTTTTTTATTATATTTTTATAGGGTTATTTATTTATTTATTTTATTTTGACACATTAAAATGCTTACATTCCATTAATTTTTATTTATTTATTTAATTTGATTTATTATTATTATTATTATGTAATTTGATTTAGTCAAAATGTTAAACATTACATTACAACATCGCTACCATTTTGGGTAGAGGCCCAAAAATATTTATTTTCTTTACTCTCAATTATTTTATTACATTACAACATCGCTACAATTCTGGGTTAGAGGCACAAAAATATTTATTTTCTTTACTCTCAATCATTTTATTTCTATATAAAGTGGATGTAAAATTAAGGTGTAAATTAAAGTATTTATTTATGGCCTAAATGATTTTTTTGCTATTACTATTTTTAATTTGTTATTATAAATATTATTTTTAAATATAACATTATGTAACATCTTCCATTCTCACTCAGAGACACCAAAATATTTATTTTTTAGCTCTCAATTATTTTTTTTTCTATACAAAGTAGATGTAAAATTAAAATATTTCTTTATAATCCAAATATATTTTTTGTTATTAATATTTTTTAATTTATTATTATAAATATGATTTTATTATTTTTAAATATAAAATTATAGGAAATCTCTTAATTCTATACCACCTCTCACCCCAAAATATCTAAATAAACACCACCTCCCCACACAAGATATCTAAATAAAAAATAAAGTACGTTATATCATATCTACCCATCTAAATGAATTGATTAAAATTATAAAAAAATAAATATAAATATTATTTATTTTAATAATAACTACATTAATTATTTATATATAATCGTCTTAAACTTAAACATGACGATTGCCAATCCCCGTAAATAACATTTATCCTCCACGTCCATATTGCACAGCGAGTTTAAATGTGTGTGAGACAAACTCCCCGTGGTGCACATGGAAGTCATATTCTTGAAGGTCAACAATGAACAATAAACTATGCTTCTCACTTTGGAGTGGTTTACCCATCTCACCAAACCATCTCGAGCCAATGGCAGGTTGGGGGGGGGGGGGGCCAAGTGGGTTCCGAGACTAGAAATGCATGTAACCACATTAGCTATGCTGTATAGTTGTAACCACTTGCCAACAAATTGAACATGAACACTGTTTTATATATGCATTAACTGTGATATTCCATACAACATTCATGTGACTTTGTATCCGCGTTAGTGTGTGGGAAAATTATTTATAGATACCTCTAATGTCATTAGCTACTTTTAGGAGACTGTTTAAAAATAAAAATTTATGTTATTTGCATGTATATGTGAATATAAAAATTATTTACTGATTTTAAAAAGGTTGAGAGGACTTTTTAATATGAATATTTTGTTCTTTTCGGTATATATGTGAATATAAAAATATATTTATTTATTTTAAAAAACAACGGAATTTGACCAGAGTGTAAGTATATTTTTTTTATTATTATGATCATTGCTTATCAGTGATGATAAGTAAATTTTAGGTAATATAATTTTAGGTGAGTGATGCAATTTTAAATAAAATGTAAATTAATTTATATTAATAATAATTTTATTATTATATTAAGTGGAATAATTCATTATTATTGGTTAGTATTTATCTATGTAAGTTGATTCGGGACAAGTATTTTCTCTTAATCACATGATTATAAATTTTAGGTTATTATTATGTTGTTTTAGGTCTTTAGATTTTGCATCCTTAGCTTATTTTATTAAGTCTAAAAAGACAAATTTCTGGATTTTAAATTATTAACTTATTTCATTATATCTTAAAAAGAAATATTTAACAGAATCAGTTTTGTAACAAAGTCTATAAACTATTTTGATTAAGTTAAATGAGTAATTTTAATTTATATTAATAATAATTTTCAATAATTTGCAACTTCCATCATAATTTTTCACTTTAAATATATATATATATATATATTTTTCTCTTTTCTATTATAAAGTTTTTTACTCTAAAAAGAATATATTTTCTCTTTTCTATCGTAAGTATTTCACGTAAAAAGAATATATTTTCTCTTTTTTATCTTATGTTTTTCACCGTAAAAATAATATATTTTCTGGTTGAATTGAAGCTTCTGTGATCCATAACAATTGTAAAGAAATTTTGACGTAAATCACATTCAGAAAATCATTGTCGACGCGTTTGGAACCAACTAGTATGGTTCGAAAGGCGTCAACAATAATTTTCTGAATGTAATTTATGCCTAAATTTCTTTACAATATATTTTCTCTTTTCCTGTATCTCACATCACTAAGTTCTTATATATTTTCTTATATATTTTCCTATTTAATCCAATTACTTTGTGGTCAATAATTGACATAAATATAATAATCTGTTTATTTAGATATTGCATATTTAATCCCATTACTTTGTGGTGAATAGTTGACATAAATATAATAATCTGTTTATTTAGATATTGCACATGCAGCGTTGGTGTAGGTACCAGAGAGAAAGGAGTGCAGACAGTAGGGAAAACGATTCCCAAGATCATCCACAGGTTGTGGAAAAAATGAGATCACTTTTTCTTGTAAGCGACAAACAAAGAGAATGCCTAATCTAAAATAGATTAATCATGCTCTTTCCCTCCGGCAAACCCAAGTTTTGAAGACATACAGGATCACTGTATCTTTCTATTATCTTCCATGTCCAACTTTGAAGGCATACATTATCACAGTATCTTTCAATGAACCTCCGTGTCGTTAATAGCGTTGAAATCGGCTGGCCCGTATTTCAATAAAGGAAAGTTAGTTTTTTTCCCATTTTGTTTCTCCGTTTGTGTTGGAAAGTGGATTGAAATAAGATTCGTAAAACAGGAATTGGGTTTGAAGGCCATTTTATTCCCTCCCCTGTTCAAGACCAGGGCAGCGTACAGTAGCAATAGACCTCCACAATGGCTGTAAGGGCCTGTGTCGTTAGGGGAGCCTGGCTTTGGTTGGCTGTTATGACAATGTGGAGGTCGGCGTCTCTAGCATGGTCGAGTAGCGAACATAATATAAATATAGAAAAGATTCCCATATGGCCAATGCCTGCAAGTGTAGAATATGGCATGAATGAGAACTACATTTTGGCTGTCAAAAAGAACTTCTCTGTGGCAATAATAGGGCAGTATCCTGGCTCTGCTCCCGTTTTGCAAAGAGGGATTTCCAGATTCCTCAAAACTATTCATCTTCTTCACGATCAGGTCGAGATGGTGGAGGAGGATGGGTTGACTGACAAGGCGGCAGGGACGCTTTCTTCTCTTCGAGGTCTGCGCGTCAATGTCGAGTCTTGGGATGACCAGGTACCAACATTTCGCTTTCTTATCATGTGATATATATTCATAGAATATATATATATATATATATATACACATATGAATATGATACTGAGTTATAGATTTTGTAATTTTTAAAATTAACTGAATTGAGAAGTGAAGACATATTGTGAATTAAAAATCTAACAACGGGTATTGTTTCAATGCTCCAGTGTGATTAGTGATTTTTCCTGAACGTTCAAATCTACCAAAGACGTGTTACTCTGCCTTAGGCAATTTGGTCTCTGGAAACTGTAGAAGTTGTAAACAAAAAAAATAATTTCATATAAATAGATTCTCAACATTAACATGAATAAACAAAATTAACATGAATAAACAATTTTTTTTATGCGGCGTATTAGTTGGTTGAAGTCCCGGCCAAGTCACAAGTCCAAAATTGCAGAAGGAAAGGTTGATGATAGAAATCACTTTACTATAATTAAACTTAAGGTTAAGGATATAAATCACTTTATTATCAAACTTCAAACTTCCAAGGGCGGCTGACGCCCGTTGAGAAGCTTAGTCCCTGCCTGACCTCAGCCTGGTAGTCCAAAAAACAAAAGAATTGAAGTAAAAATAGATCTCAATATTAAAATAAATAAAATTAACTCTAAAAGAAAAGTCGAATCCTGGATTGATCTTGAAGGGATCTTTCGCTTGTAAGCTGAGTGCAATTCATTCATCGTGATGCTCCACAATCTGAAAGAAAAATAGATTCTGAAAGTTGACATAAATAATTCACATACCGTGAACCCCATAATCAACTCCAACAAAATGCTATGCTGCAGACGCTGTGAACACTAAAATAATGTGAAAGCAAATTTTCAACATTAATTCGGAAATTAACCCAACAAGATGCCATATTGCAGAAGCTAGAAACAGAAAACAATTTCGAAGTAATTTTTGACCCTTGCACAAAACATATGAAACTGTTCTTATAGCAATTCTAAAATTTTGCCTGGAATCAGTTTACCAGAGACATGTTTCGCGCCTCCTTGGCCATCTTGTATTTGGAAACTGCCAAAGCTGGAAACAGAAGATAATTTAAAAAAAATGTGAAAGAAAAATAGATTGGCGTTGATATAAATAATGCATATGTAGTAAATTTGGAAATCTAACTCCCGAGGGAATCTTTTCATTGTAATCTGGTTACATTTCATTCTAATACATTATACTTCTAGATAGGGGAAGGGCATGATTAGGCAGCATCTGATTGAAAGAAAAAATGAAGGATTAAGAGTTCACTAGTTTCGAAAATAAAGTTCTACATACTGATATAAATAACCCACTTATTGATTCGTAAAACAAAGGATTTATAGTTTACTAGTTTCATTAATATAAAATGTGAGGAAATTAGGTTATATAAATTGATATAAATAACTTAGTTCATAAATTGGTAAATAAGGGATCTATAGTAGATAATTCATTGATTAGTAAATAAAGATTTTATAGTAAATAAAATCATTAATCCATAAAGAAATGGTTTAAACCTTTTTTGAAAATTTAATAATTCTCTATTCTATTCTTGGTGAAATTTCAAGTGCAATACCTCTCATAAAGAAAGTCTTCTGATGTCTTCAAGGCTGGGTCTGCTTACTGTGGAAAGCCAAGACCAATTCAAACCACCCATGCCAATGCACTATAATGCTAAATGAAAACTAGCTAAGAACTCTGCCTTCAAATTTGGGTTCAAGATGTGGTTGCTTACAATGCCAACTAGATAAACAGGCCTCTGTTTACCAATTTGGAGCTCCCAAAATCTGTTGTGACAGCTCACATAACCAATGGTAATGGTGTGCTGGTTATTAGCTTGGAAACAGAGCACAAGCTTTTCCCACACCAGCATATCCCACAAGAATATATATGAACTGTAGGTATAATATTCCAGCAAATTTATAGGTATGAGATCGCTGAAATGAGGCATGTACTAGTCAGCTAACCAACCAAAAGCTTTTAGTGCTGTAGTATGGTTTACAACTATTACTCAGAGGAATATACCATAACCAGCATACCACGAATGGATGAAACACTGGGAGTGTGATGGCATTGAACCAAGCAATATAACAATGAGTTAAAGCCCAACGTGGATGACTGTTGCTAATGGAAATGGTCTGAAGTTTCCACATAAATACACCAACAATTTGAGGGTTAGTTGACTCTCAGCAATTAACGAATTAATAAATAGAATGCCCAGTCAAATAACGAGGCTGGTTGTGCATTCACTTAACCCTAGCGATATTACGAATTGAAGATCTTAGATAACGCTGTGATTCAGCATTGCATCGAATTAACTAACAAGAGAATCCTGGACAGGGAATCCAATGCTGTGGGTGTTAGGAGAATATATGGCTGTAGGTAACTGAATGCAAAAGTACTGTCCGAAGTAGTTTTATCTAGTAAGAAATCACATCAAATTGAAGCTATTACACAGCCAAACTCATTCAATTTCAGATAGCTATTAACACAGAGACAATTGAATTTTTCTTCTGGGTGATGTTGATTGCTCATTATATGGACTTTTAAAATCCATTTCTAGGTATGGTCTGGTTATTAAAATATTCTCTTGTCTTTTTAAGAAACACTTTTCAATAAAATTCAAAATTAGATAAAAAATGATGAACTGCCCTATTCAAATTAACTCTTTTTTATTCTGTTTTGACAGTTACAGTTTGGTATAGATGAATCCTATGAACTCAAAGTACCAGATCCAGACTCTCCAAACTATGCATATCTGAAGGTATGTGTCACCAAATTTTGGTTCTAGTTCATTAGATTTCAACGGCACAATATTTTTCTGCCTTGTAACTTGATCACAAAATATCACCCTTTTAAATAAACAAGAAGAAAAGTAGCCAATGTACACAACCATGCTAAGGAAAGCTACAGTATGAAGGGCACTATAAATTTAAGTTCTAAAGACTGATATTCTTTGCAAAGCCCAGATGTCCTGATTGATACAATGGCCAAAAAAGACAATGCAAGCTGAGGACCTTGAAAAGTTGAATGTCACAGAGTGCCCTTATATTTTATAGCCCTCAATGTCAGAGTGCCCTTGTATGTTTTAATTCTCTCCTTTGGTTTACGGGTTCTTAGGTTGATACTTGCAAGCAGCATCATCAGTTCCTGGACAACAAAATTAGTTTGTGGCAGACATTTGTTGTGTGCAAGGCGAAACTTTTTGTCCTGAGATTTGACGCATAGTAGGAGGAAAAATGACTAAGGTCAGTCTCATTTGTTAGGGCTTATAATTTGGATGGTCCCCAAGAGCTGCCTTGCTTATCTGAAAACATGGCTACTGCCCCTGGCATTCCACTAGCTGACACATCAAACCTATGTGTAAGAGCATCAAAGCAGTCAAAATTCCTGTGGTGCAATAAATCTGTGCCAATCAATAACATAACAAAGATGCTTATCAGAAGGACTAATAGGAAGCACATTTAAAACCATGGTCTTGCCAGGAGTAGTGGTCACATTCTAGTAAATCAAAGGTCCAGACTCTTGGTGCTATGTTCCAAGGTCTCAAATGGGCAATTGTTCACTCTTCCTACCCTGTAAAGGGGCCATCCATCAGTTCCTGTACTCAGAGTGACATATTGACTAGTAAGTTTAGGGTTTTCTCGTACACAACAGAAGGATCTCCTTACCATGAACCATTTAGACATTGCTGGTAAGAGTACCTATAACTGAACCTTGATCATTTGAGTTTAGAAATATTCTACTATGAGATGTTTAACATTTAAATTTTAACAAGACATTCTGATACCTTAAACTCCAGGCATGTTCCATCATCATCATAACACAAATTTCTCAGATGGACTCTCAAGTTCAGAAATTTGATTAATGAAAAGGTTAAATATATTGGTGGAATTGCTCCTCAGCCTGCTTTTGCAAGAGCTGTTTTTTCTTGTCCAATTTTGTTGTTCACAGCCTTGATATGTCGACCTTCTGCCGGTATTGCATATTTTTTACAGTCTACCCTAAATAACTCTGTTCATACTTAGATAAAATTTCGTTAATCAAGATGGTACAAAAACTAAATATGGGATCCTGAACTATCATAAAAGATTATGGGTTATTTGTACAGTTGAAAGTAGAGACTAGTTGTAAGTTGTAACAGGCTTATATTACATTAAGAAATCAGCAATCTATAGCATTAACTGCAAGCCAGGAGACACAGAGCAACTTCACCATATTGCAATTGCTGCAAAAACATTACACAGTTCACTTCCAGAAATCTCCAACAACATAACTGTTAAAAATAACCTCTTTGGGCATGCCAACTTTAGGTTGTTTTCCATTGAGAATGTCAAAAGGACAGGCCAAAATATAAATCATAATGTAGAAAGTTTTCTGGAGTCTGTAATTTTTATATTACTCTGCAGTCAATTATCAATTATGTAAATTTCCAGCCACTAGGCATCTAAACTTGGTCTCTTTCAGGTGGCCTAAACCATTTTAGCATTTTGTGAACCAACAATCGCTCTTCCTCTCATCTTCCAGATCTGAACCAGTGTGAACTCAAAAGAGACCTTCTCCCTTAATATTGGAGATATCTTTATGCTACCTTCGTTCTTTTGTGTAGATTTGTCCCATTTTTTTAATATGGGCTGTGCTACTACCTGAAATGTTGGGTTCATTTTTTCCATTTCAGAGGCATTTCCAACATCGTATCTACAATTCCCATTTCATTTTGCAGTGTCTGGCATCACATCTGCTATTCCTGACATCATATCTGCAATCCATGGCATCAGATTTGCAATTTCCAACGTCAGATCGACAATTCCTGCCATAAAATCTGTAATTTCTGGCATTGGATTTGCAATTTCTAGCATCAGAGCTGCAAGTTTTGATATCAGATTTGTGATTTTCAACATCAAATTTGTGCTTTCCTTCATGAGATCTTCAATTTCAGCATTAGATCTGGTTTTGAGTGCCACATTTGCATAATTTCTATCATAGTGTTTTGTCATGGCTGCCCATTAAACCTGTAGCGAGTTTAGGGATTCCCAGGACTCCAACCTTGCCCAAATCTTGGTTGAACACATGCAAGAATGTCTTTTGGTAGAAATTCTTGTTACTCAACAAAAACAACAGGCTTTTCAGAGTATGTTCCAGTAATATATGACCACTTAGCAACAGGCCCTCCAACAGACATTGCCAAAGGTATCCCCAGTGCCCAGCACTTTTCAATGTGGACACAAAGCTTTCCATTGCTAAATTTGATAGAGACTTAATTGGGGATAGGTTTGACTTCATAGGATTCACAGTTTGGAAGCCTACTATGACAGACTGTTAAAACTTAAAAGATCCTTGTAGTTGATGTCCACACAGAAGAGCTAGTGGCTCGCGACCTACGGCCAACCTCCAGTTAGAACTTGCGATGATTCCAAAGATGTTGTCTGCAAGTGGTTCTACTTGTTAAGGTACAAGGATGTGATGCTAACCATTACTTTTCGTTTCTCATTTTGGTGTAAAAGTCCTGAAGCACAATCACAAATCCCCAAGGATGACTTAGATAAACCAATGTTGTTAAAAGCGCGAGCGGGATTAAATCGGCGCGGGGAATGAAGCGGAAAAAAGCGGAAAAATCGGGAAAAAAACGGAAAAAAGCGGGAAAAAATCGTTTGGAACAAAAATATTCATTTTTTTTCATTTTTTTTTCAATTTTTTTAATATCTAAACCATCTACAACATAAAATAAATACATTGACACATAAATATGATAAAAAAACTAATATATAAGATGTTTAATATCATTTCTAGCGCTAAAATCACACATAACATTGAATCATGTCCTGAATAGTAAGTCCTGACTCCTGAGTCCCAACTCAGCCTCAAAATATCAACCAAAAATATGATAATGTATCTCATCATGTCATAATGTCATATACAATAAAATGAAAGTCTAATCTTATTGATTTCCTCTGCCCCTCTTGCGAGAAAGTGCAATAGCTTTCCCTTTCCCTCTCGATGTAGATGCTGGTGCCTGTGCTGGTGGAGAGGGCAGTGGAGTCTGATGTGCTCTACTAGTTGAAGAACTAGAAATAGGAGGTACAGGAGGTAGACCACGTCCTCTACTGGTGGCAGTGGTAGCCCGGGAAGGCGGTGTCACCTCCTCCTCCTGTTCCTCCTGTTCCTCCTCCTCCTGCTCCTCCACCTGCTCCTGCTCCTCCTCTTCCCCCTCCACAACATCCTGCCCTAACCAATCATCAGCAGACTCCATGAGAGGCCTCTCGGCCTCGACCCTCCATGC
>APFE030398628.1:99388-113802 GCA_000404065.3 Pinus taeda | reverse complement strand
CAAGGTGTCCAAAATAAAGTGGGATGCCTGTCCATAAGCATCCTACCAGCAGCAACATAATTTGCAGCATTGTCCGTGATGACTTGGACAACATGCTCTTCACCCACCTCCAAAATAAACGCATCCAACAAATCACATAAAGTTTTTGCATCTTTGATTTGGTGAGATGCATCAACAGATTTGATAAACATAGTCCCCTTGGGACAACTAACCAAGAAGTTTAAAAGGGTTCTCCCCTTTTGGTCAGTCCAACCATCTGACATAACAGCGCATCCTGTTTTTTCCCATGATGCCCTAAAATCCTCCAATCTTTGGGTGCAGTCACGCTTTTGATTTTGAAGAATCCGACCTCTGAAATCATGATAAGAAGAGATTTTGTACCCCGGGCCAACACTGGCAATAGCATCAACAGCAGGTTGGAAAAATGGATTATTCCTTACAATGCTGAAAGGAATATCACTCAAGAGGAGAAATTTTGCTAGCAAGTTGTCAGCTTCTTCTTTCTCGGTTCTTTTTAGCATTGAACCGATAGATGGCTGTGAACCAGGTGTGGTTCGAGGAACAAAAAATGATGATGCAGCTACCGGATTGATTGATGCTGCAGTAGAACCAGCGCCACTTGGCCCACTTCCTTCAGCTGACCTTCTTAGTTGCATTTTCAGGTCTTCTTTGGCCTCTCTAGTCTGCTCTAATTCTCCCAATGCTCTCATGGCTCTTTGGATAAGTTCAGCAGTTGTATTTGTACAAGGCCCCACATCATGTCCAGGGATTTGTGCAAGGTGATACTTCAACCTATACACCCCCCCGCGTATCTCCTTTCCACACAACTTGCAATTCAAGTTTTGTCTATCATTCGGAGCTGCAGGCTCACCATAATCCCAGAAAGGATCCAATTTCCTTGGCATGTTTGTTTTTCAACTTTGAAGTTGCAAACATATGGGAAAAAATTAAAATTAATAAGGATTAGGAAATATGAATTTAGGATTACAATTTAGCATTTGCCATTTACAAAATTACAAGTTACAAATATCTAGAATGATAAAATCCAAAGTTCCAAACCGAAGTTACCCAACCAAATGGCAAGCAAATGCCAAAAACAATGAAAAAACATAAACAATGTTTAAAAAACATGAAAACAAAAAAAAAAATTGGTTCCATAGCCATACCAAGCTACCCATCCCAAATCAATGAAGAAATACAAACAATTCTTTAAAAACAATGAAAACAAAAAAAAATGGTGCCCATATGAAGTTTTTCAACAAAAAAAAATTAAAAACATAGAAAAACAATGTTTTGAAACAATGAAAACAAAAAAAAATTAACCTACATACCGTTTCTACGGTGAAAATGGCGATCTCCTCTTGAAATAGTGAGTCTAGCCACTTCGAATCGCCAAGAACGACCTCCAGCTCCTCTCTCCCAGCTCCTCTCCTCTTCCTCGCGCGCGCTGCTGTCCAAATGGCAAATGAAAAATGTATTTTTTCATTTAAAAACCCGCTGCCCGCTACCCCTGCGCCTTTTTCAGAAAAAAGCGGCAAAAAATTTTTTAGGCGCTTTTTTCCCATAAAAACCGCGTTTAAATCGCCTATGGGAAAAACGCGCGCTTTTTTCAAAAAAGCGCGTTTAGAACGCGCTTTTCACAACACTGAGATAAACTACCAACAGTCACCTCAGCAGCCAACCTCCAATTGGCACTTCGGATGATTCCAAAGATGTTGTCTGCAAGTAGTTCTACTTGTTAAGGTACAGGGATGTGATGTTGATCGTTACCTCTTGGTTTCTCACTTGGTGTAAAATTTCTGAAGCACAATTGTGAAACCCCAAGGGTGACTTGGATAAACTACCAACTGTCACCTCGGTAGCCTTATCTTTCTTTCTTTGGGCTAGCTTTGCTCTGGTGCAAGGGGGAAATCCCTAAGGTAAAATAAACCCAAAATATAGTTGGATAGGTAAGGAGCAAAGGGCTTGGTGTTGATTTTTGGGTAGCTGTGGGAGGTATTACCCGGCTACACAAGTTAAAATCAAAAGTAAGAAAATTAAATTAAATTTAAGTTAAAATTAAAAGAAAGAAAATTATATCTAATTTTAAATTTCATTTACAAAGAGACGTGCCTATTTGGGGCAACCTCATATCACTATAAAAAGTCCCCTGAACTTCTCATTTACACGCATCCTACGACCATTTGGGGTAACCTAATATCACTATAAAAAGTCACCCGAACTTCTCATTTACACTCATCCTACACCCATGGGCCATCACACACTCATTACGCACATATTTCTCTCTCTCACACATGTAGGAAGTAATCTAAGGAAGAGGTTGAAGTTTCTAAGAAGTTGAATTTTCTGTGTGTAATTACTTAATGATGTTCATATATCATTGGAAGTAATTACCAGATGCAGAAATTCGTGTTTGTCTAATTAGCACTGGAAAATCAATATGGTATCAGAGCAATACGATTTTGATTTTGCAAGGGAAAATACGTGTTAAATTTTTGGGTTGTTACAATATTTATGTAACAACATTTTTACTTTTTACTCCTACCTAAATTCATGCAAAGAATTCCATAAATTATGGTGGGCAGTAATTCTTGGTAAATTTGTTTAATTACTGTAATATAAAGAATACACTGCATATTTACTTTTTACTTCTCCTAAATTTATGCAAAGAATTACATAAATTATGGAGGAGCAATTTAACAAAGTCAAACACTATGTGGGTGGATTATAGCCTAATTCTAATTCAGTAAAATACAAATTTTAATATGAGGAGAGATTTACCCTCATAGCACCAATGAGTAAATGGTTAAAGAATATGTTTGGGGTGAATAATGACATAGATCAACTAGTGTTGATATGAAATTAACCTAGGAGATTTAAAGGGCATCTCAAAGGACTCTCCCAGGATCGAGCAATCATCTAAGATTTGCCATGAAGTCTAGACCATGCTCGTGCCACTTGAAGTTGGATCAATTGGTAGCTTGGCTGAGATGAAATATTCTTGATTAATTGATATCATAAAATAGGGCTGAATCTAAGTTGCACGATATGGGGAAACAGGTACGAGTTTCCAAAACGGGTATGGGTATGAAATGTGACCCCCCCAAATTTTGGAAACAGGGAAATGCGATATATATATAAATATATATATCTATATATGTTAGGACATTTAAGAAATGTTATGTATAGAATAGGGCTGAATCTAAGTTGCACGATACAGGGAAATAGGTACGAGTTTCCAAAACAAGTACGGGTACGAAACGTGATCCCCACAAATTTTGGAAACAGGGAAATGCGATATATATATAAATATATATATCTACGTATGTTAGGACATTTAAGAAATGTTATGTGCAATCATAAATCATAGTCATACATGATACATTATTACATTATGATTACATTGTCCAATGTCATTGCATTAACTATAAGTCTATCAATTATACATGATGATGAAACATACTAACATCACATTTACTCATGAATGATCACATAATGAAAGTAGTAATATCCAAAAATAGCCTTGATAAACCACAACACTCTTCCTCTTTTCTCCTTTCTAAAATCACCCCTTTCTAGGTGAAACGACTTGCTCAATTTGTGTGATGAGGGAATGAGGCGAGAGTCTTTTTATAACTTGTGAGAGACATCTAGAAACATTTAATATCCCAAAGGGGATATTTGGCTAATTTTGCAATAATCTAATTCAACCAAAATTTCTCCATAAAATTACCATTCAATTTACAGAAGATTGCCATGTAAAATATAACAAATAAAGTGCATGCAATATGATGAGCAGAAAAAATCTCAACTTTTATTATAATGGAAAATTGGGGTTTACATGCTGTTACAAAAAAATGGTTGAGATGGGAAACTGGCCTCAAGAAATCTGCTCCAATGTTCTGTTTGTTGAAATATGTAACTAGGTTCGGTCTTTATAATGACATGTGATCATGATTTTATGTAATTGATGTAAAGAAGAAAAATAAAATTATTTTGTTATGCTTGAGTCATGGGTTTCATGCTCAAGGAATTTTATTTTTATAGATAAAGCTCCCATTGAGAGCTATTAGGATTGGTCATCAAGTCATAAAGTCTATTGAGTCAATGTCAAGTATTGAAGACCCAATTGGGCATGTTATACATTGTAAAAAGAGAAGCTATTTGTGTCACAAATCCTCCAAGACCTTGTCACAAGTACCTCATCAAGTTGGCCTTAAAAGGGGGATGAAAATGATCTAGAATGGCAATTTGGCCTACGCCATGGCACAAGTTGGCTTATTTTCTTTGGGTAGATCACTGTATATTGAAAGATCTCGACCTCTCTCATGGCACTATTCGACCAAGGATCTGAAATAAGAAGTGTGAGAATCACAAGGAGAATAGCCTCATAACCAACGAGAAGAAAGGGAAGAAGAGCGAAGAAATTTGGTACTATTTTTTGGTCATCCTCCTCACACGTGTGACAAAAACTAGGGTTTCTGCAGTAGGGTTACACTAGTCTTTGTAGACGCCAAGTGGAAGGTCACTACACCAACAATCTTGCTTGCTGACGTTACAAGGAGAAGCCCTCAAATCAAGCGAAGAAGGAAACCATCATGAAGATCCATAATCCAGCCCACACGTGTGATCTTGCAGAAGTTTTAGGCAGCCGAGAATTGCAAGGTTGTGGAAGAAGGCTGAAATACCAGAGTAGCCGAAATTTGCGGTGCTAAAAGTCAGTTTGACTATTGTTGACTCGGGCAAGAAGAACAAGCAATGAAGAAGGGTATAGTGACTTGATCTTGGAAAGGTTGATAAGTCAAGGGTCTTGGTCTTGGAATTCATCACTTGAAGTTTCTATAAGAAGAAGAATTTGTTTGGGTTTTCCTCTCAAGTTGGAAAGGTTTTGGCCCTAGCTGATCGCCTACATCTTGTGCCTCTTGTCTCATTATTGTTTATTGTTTGGTAGTTGTTTGATGAAGAAGAACACTATAATAATTCAAAAGAAGAACCTAATCTAAAGAAGTAAAAAGTATTCACAAGCAGTTACCATTGCTAGAGAAATCACCTTTTGTTTCATGCCATAGATTTCTCAACATGGTATCAGAGCTAAGGTGACAATCAAAGAAGGGATGTTCAACAAGGGACACTCAAGCATTTTGAAGTCAAGATCTACATTACCTGCTTAAAGGAAGTGTCAAAACCCTAGAACGATCTAAGAAGAAGTCTTGGGATCCTTGCTCAAGTCATTATCAAGGAAAGAGACCACAAAGACCCTACCTCTACTCAAGTTGAAGAGATCTACAAATCAAAGTAACTTGAAGTCTACTCATCCAAGAGAAGCAAGATCAAGGAAATTGTCATCATCATTGACAAGGACGTTGTCATCATCATTGACAAGGATGTTGTCATCATCATAAAAGTTTCTAAGGTGATCTCCCTCTTGTTGGAGCCAAGGATCATACTTGAAGAAAACTATCTTCATCAAGGAGAAGTTTTCTATAATCCATATCATCATCAAATTCAAGGAGGCAGCGAGTTGAAGAAGCATCTTCAAAAGTAAGTATATTTATGTCTACATTTGAACCTATCAAAATGTCTTTTTGCAAGGAAAAGAACAAGTTGGTTGGGGCTTCAAATTTTCTTGCATGGAAGAAAATGACAAATCTGAATCTCATAGAAAATGAGGTTATGGAACATGTTAAGGGCTCAATCACCAAACCTCCAAAAGAAGATGTTGAAGCACTTGCAAGATATTTGAAAGGGGAAGTAAGGGCTCAAAGGATTCTCATAGAATCCAGCAAGGATCCCCTCATTTCCTATGTATCTAATTTTGAAAGTTTAAAATAAATATATGACAAACTGGTAGAGTTGTTTTTCGTAAGCACTGCAAGTGAAGTAATCTCGTTAAGACAAGAACTCTACAAGCTAAGGATATCAAAAGAAGAAGGAATAGCCTCATACTTTATGAGGATATCTAAATAAGGGACCAAATTCAAGATCTAGGAGAAATAATGTCTGACAAGGAGATGACTACCGTAGTACTAAATGCACTACCAGAGGAATGGGGTAACTTTACATCAAGCATTTATGGGAAAAATGAAGCTACTCCATTCAAGGATCTATGGTCACTATGCAAGATTGAAGAAACCAGGCTGAAGGCAAAAACTTTTGTAGGATCAAATGAGCAAAATCAGGCATATGCCACAATGACAAAAAAGAAAAGGAAAATTTGGAAAATTTGGTCCTCAGAAAAAGAAGAAGAATATGGCTAAAGTTCAATGTTATGGATGTCAAGAATATGGGCGTTACAAGAGAGATTGTCCTAAGCTTAAGAAGGACAATATCAAAAGGGGAAGAGAAGAAGCCTGTATCATCGAAGAAGTAGAGGAAGCTGAAAATAAGAAATCCAAGAAAGAGGAAGTAAAAGATCTCTACTATGATTGAGATAGTCGTCCTCACCTAGTTCTTTTCAAGTTTCTTTTTTTCAAGTTTTCTGTTGTAAGATATGGCTAGGATGAGTCACTAAGGAGCATGATATGATGCATCTGGCATCATAGAAGCATTTAAAGCAAGATCTCGTGACATCATCATAGAGAAGCATGAAAGATAGCTGGAACAAAAGTCTATGAAAGTCACCTACAAAAGGATATAGCTCTTGGTAACCTCATTAGAAGCATAAATGGTACTTATGAGAAGAAGAAAAAGTCATCTAGTACAAAGCTCATCATACATCAGTCAAAAGAAAACATTTGTTGGATGAGGATACTAAAGATCCTCTGTTGGAGTCTTCATTGAAAGATTCACCGATTAAAAGGAAGCAAGTGTTTCATCAAGAATTCCAACTTGTAGGAATTCATGGGATGATGGTATGATGACAAAAGAAGTAAAGCAGGTCAAGGCATTGAAGGAATTCCTTCAATCAAGGAAGTTGTTGAAGGAGGTTTAGATGACCTAAAGGAAAATGAGGTATGTATGCTTGTATTTGATAAAATTAAGTCATGTCATATGGTTGTAGATATTATGAAAGAAATCTCTACCTTGAAAGCATGTTCAAAAGGAAGGATCTCCTCTTTAGGAAGGATGCAGGAAGGCATCGTTCACATATTGACTAGATGAAATCAACTAAACATGTTGTTATGTCCCTTCTCGCAAACATTAGTCACAGGGTGCAGCTACACAATATTGGCACATTTTTGACTTAGGAAGAGGACCCTACACTTCGACTTAGGAACTTTGGGGCAAATTCGACTTTATTTAGCAACTAGTGGGATGTGGGGGCCACCCACATGGGGGAATTTGAACTTGGCCATTTGATATGCTTGGAAGGAAATCGAATGGGTGGATGGAGGGGTCCACATGAGGCTAAGGAGGCCCAAGGGATTATAAGGAGGGATCAACTCTCATTTTGGATCATCTTCTACATTTGCAAACAAACACTCACTTGTACGCTTTGTTGTCTAGCAAGTCTATCGGCTGTTTAGCCACGAATCTCTCACGCGGGAGATTCAACCTCTACTTTAGGGGACCATCTGTGCCCGCCCTAGGGAGGCTGTTCTACAGGAGTTTCAGGGAGTCAGGGGCAGCAACACATTTTAGTCATCAATGCAGAGAGGGAAGTGTGTATTTCTGGGGCCAAAAGACACGCAGAGGGAGTTGAAGACCAGCAGGGGATTCATTGCTTGTTGGGGGATCCAGGAACTAAGGAAGCAACATAGTGCAATCATTTTCGCTGGAGTTTGCAGCTAGTTGAACCAACCTACCAGCAATTCGAATTTCTGAGCAGAGGGACAACGCAGAGGCCACCCAACAGAAATTCGTGGTGACTTAGGGAGCAGATGATCTTGGCCAAGAGCCATCTAGGTAGTTAGGAGTTGGATAGCAGGGGTAAATCCAGCTTTTTGGAGGAGTTTGCAGAGGGTTTTGTAGGCAGTTTCTAGCAAGTCGAATTTGGCAGTCATAGCTGGGGAGAGGCTCCATGGGGTCGAAAATAGAAGTCAAACCCAGCCAAATTCCCTTCTGGGTTTTTCTATGTTTTGTCCAAGGAGTTTGGGGTTAAAAGCACACAAATTTTTGGGTGGTTTTAGTGTACTTTACAACCAATCGAAGTTCAACAGTGCAACAGTTTTCTGGGGTAGCGCAGTGCAAATTGGTGCAGTAGCTGGGAAGCGTTCAACTCAGCCATTTTCCCACCTGGGATTGGTCTTGCTTGTCCATTGGGACAAGCCCAGGTGCACCATTCCAATATATATTGTGTTTAGCTTGTAGAATTCTAATAATATGGCTCAACAGTTCCTTATTTGCAGCATTTCCATGGATGTTTAATGTGTATTTCGTTTTTATATTCTGCTGCACAGTTTATTTTCTTTATATCACTTGTATTCCTATTTAGGAACATTACAGTGGTATTAGAGCCTAGTTCTTGGCTCAGTTGTGGGGATTATCTCCTATGAGAGAAGGGGACCAACAAAACATCACCTACCGCAGACAGAGGTACATGAGCAGAGAAAGGGAGTTAGAGATTACTCCAGACATGGAGGACAGGGGGAAAGTAGTAGTCGAAGAGGAGGAAATGATTGAGCCCAAGAGCAGGGAGGAGATGGCTTTCGATAGCCTCTTGAGGGCCTTGAGTGACTTGGCCAAGTGGCAGAAAGACATGCTAGAGGAGATCAAGTCATAGAACACAGAGAGGACCACGCCTAGAGGGTTTCTATGTGGGGAAAATTCTGGGGCCTCTCAACCATTCAATCACCCCTAACCAACAGCGCAACACCCTTCAGTCAGTGTGCTGACTTGGGCTACACAACCCTGCTTCGTGCGAGTGGCACAAATCGAGCCTGCAAGGGAGGAAGACCCTCCTCAGATGGGGGATTACTTCCGAGAGTGGTAGTCTATGGATGAATGAAGCATAAAAACTTAGGCTGAAGCACGAAGACTGATGGCTTGTAGACTTGAATGTAAAAATACATAGGTATTTAATAATAATAATAATAATATATATATATATAGTAATATATATATATTATATATGTATAAAATGATATAAGATGATTTGAATGTTCAATGAGGCCCTGCTTTTATACCTCAGCAGGTGACCTTTGTGAATGGGCATGTCTTTTAGACATGCCTTTTCACCTAATTAATGACTATTTAACCTAATTAATATTAATTATTTATATTAATTTATTTTATTTATTTAATTGGTTGTGAATTAATTCATAACATAGCCTCTTCCTTCGGAGCTTTGTCCCAAAAGCTTTAACGTTGGGGATTTCTTCATTTAGTGCTCTCCGTCCGGTGTCCTATAATCTGACCATAATCTCGTCATATAGCTCATCGATAATATTCCTTGAATTTTTTTTTTGGTTTATTATTATCATTATTTTTTTTTTTTTTTTCTTTATATAATATAATTTTTTTTTGATGATTTATTTTTTTTAAATACAATTTTTTTTTTTTAATTAATATAACATATGATTATATAATTAAATTATATATATATATATATATAAATAGAGAAGAGAGAGAGATATAATATATATATATTTATATATAGTTTCCGTTTTTTTTTTTTTAAAGAGATTTATAATATGTAGTTTCGTTTTTTATTTCTAATGAAGTATGACGTAAGACGGTTGACCGAGATTGCTATAGACATATGGTTGCAACGTTTGATTGCAGCTCAGGTTTGCGTCGGTTGACCGAAGGCATAAGGGACAAGCGTAGAGCTTAACGAGGTGGACGTTGGCTTGTTGGGACAGGCAAGTACACGCATAGCCCTCTCTGTATTTGCCCTCACATCGTACGCAACACCAATGACCCAAACGGCTCTGTCTGCGAGTTTGAGAGCTGCAGTCATGTCGTCGGAAAATTTAACATGGCTTGGAGTCTTCTCGAGATAAGAATTGGCATTGCCGTCCTCCAAAACGAGAGACATGGTGTCGATATACCACGGGTGCTTCTCGCTGTTAACATCAACTGCCCCGATATGATAGGTTTGGTCAATCAACATGTCCATGAACAGGGTTTTGCCGTGTTGAAGGTGCCCGACAAGTGCCACACTTCTGACCAGAGTTTCGATGCCCTCGCCATAGACTCCCTCTGCAATTGGATAGTATTTCTCTGAAAACATTTTCAGATATATAAACAACAAGTCTTGATCTGGATTGTACATGAGACTGCAGCAATTCACATGGTTGTTAACTTTGGGCCTAACTTCCTATATTTTTTTAGGTTTCTCGCGGTTGATTTCGGAATAACTCTGCCGAGATTGACTGTCCCATTTTTTCTAGTTGGTCTCAACAGATCGATGAATCGATGATTCATCTCTACCTCTATTTCTCCACCAGTTTGCAAAGATTTTGTGTATGAGTTTTCCACCTCTACATGAACTTTTCTGTCTACTGGGTTCCCCATCTTTAATGGGCTTGGGTATTTCAATTTTATAACTCTTGGTGTTGGTTTGAGATTCTCTGAGTGTGGGCTTTTCATCTCTATAATTATTATGGTTGACATTTGAGTCTTTGTTGGTGGGTATTCCATCACTATCCTCATCACTGTCACAGTCATCACTGTACTCTTGACAATATCCACCTAAGACAGAATTTTCAGACTTCTCACCTCCAGTTTTCATTATCATCCCAATTAAACCCTCAAATGGATTTCTTTCATACTCTACATCATAGGTACTTAGGAGTGTTGGTCTTACACCTACTAAAAAACCCTTAATGTCTGGAAACTGTGGTTGCTGATCCTTTAGTGTAGCTGAACCATTTGTTATATTTGCCGTGAAGGTGTAACCACTGTAACCTAGGTCTTGAGGTATTGAAAGATCAGAATTACAAACCTTCATCGAGTCTTGATCTTTCATCGAATTTAATGGTTGACATGAACTTCTTGGAGGGAGAAACTTTTTAATTGCACTTTTAAAATTCATGGCTTGTAGAGGTCTTTTTTTGTGAAAATGGAAACATTGACCTTCCTACTAAAGGCGGCCTTGCTAGTTGCTTTTTCTGATCTTCTGCAGAACGTAGTGATTCTTCATCATCATTAATGTCTTCTTTAGCATCTTCCTCATTGTTATGATATTGTTCATCTTCTTGTATTTCGAGATAGTCCTCATCCACATCATCTTCATTTGGATCATTTTCATTGCCATTAAGATCAACATTTTGATCGAATTCTTCTTCTTTTTCTTCTTCCACATTTTCCTTTCGACATGCTTTAACTTCTGCACATGATTTTTCTAAATGCTGAAATACTTCTTGAATACTACATTGTTCAACGTAATCAGGATATGAACGTAATAGCACATTGTGCGGCGAACTGCGTTCAAAGGCCTACATGATTATATTGTGTGCCATGGCTTTGATACCACTGAAGCATAAAAACTTAGGCTGAAGCACGAAGACTGATAGCTTGTAGACTTGAATGTAAAAATACACACAGGTATTTAATATATATATATTATATATATATATATATATTATATATAAGATGATTTGAATGTTACAATGAGGCCTGCTTTTATATCTCAGCAAGTGACCTTTCATGAATGGGCATGTCTTTTTAGACATGCCTTTTCAGCTAACTTAATGACTATTAACCTAATTAATATTTAATTATTTAATATTAATATTTATTTTATTTATTTAATTGTTATGAATTATATTCATAACAATGAAGACTTCAAAGAAGCCCTTTCTTTCAGAGATTACTGCAAGCTCAAGCAGAGTGAGAAGAACAAGGGGTACGGGGTGTTGACCCTGCCGCCTACACCTACCTACAAGTCAGTGAGAAAAGCCCTCAACCCCACAAGGTGTGGTTGGTGGCAAGGAACTAAGAGAAGGGGTTGTCAAACTAATCTCGACTCTCTTCATTTGAGCTATCTCCTAGGTTAGCTAAGGGGGGTGGTCCCTAATGAAAAGTTAATTTAAAAAGGATGTGAGTTTCTAGGAGAATTGTTAGAGTTAAATAGATATCTCTTTAATATTTATAAGCAAACAATTGATATGAGCAATAACTATCATAAGATAAGCATAAAATACATAAACAACTAGTGCCTTCCAAGTATTTGCTCTTTAAGGAATGAAGTTGTATTTTGCTTAAAATGAAATAAAATGCTTTCAAATGGAAAGCCAAAATAACCCTGAAAAATGAAACACTAAACTATTAGCACAAGATATTATAAATGCTTTCAAGATGAATAAGTCTACAAATCAAAGCATGTAAACTATCTTGCTCAAAAGGATACAAAAATAACTCAAATGTTAGACCAAGATGACAACAAAGTATGTTACAAAAACAATCTACAAGAGGCTAGGCTAAAGAGTATGAGCAAACTCTCTTCTTTGACTAGCCATGACTAAGCTCTTTGAAATAGCCAGATATTGATAAATGAAGTACAATACGTAAAAAATATTTTTTTTCAAGTTTGATATTTTGATGCAAGAAATAAAAGCTTTAAGAAACTTGAAAGAATCCCTGCAAGACACAAATAAGATATAGATGAGGCTTTGGAATTCAAAACATGCGGGTTCTCCTTGAATATTTTTCAAGAATAGGTTGATTCCTCCGAGAATTTCCCCTCACGCTTGAAAAGCTTGACCAAGTAATGATTCATCTACAAAACTTCACCACAAATAATTAAATCGACATGAAATTAAATAAGTGCAGTGAAAAGAATTCCTAGAGATACATCTATTGTCCACTAAAAGATTTATTTTCCTAAAGCAAATAATTAATTCTTATGCTAATATGAGATAGCTGCATACTAACATAACTTGAAACAAGCATGAAAGAAATAATGACATGAGGAAATAAATAGAAGCATAACAACAAGTCAAGAATTTACTACACATGCAAGGAGAAGAACACCATCACGCTTTACCCCAAAGACTATTGTATTATATTGCAAGTAGTGAATACAATCCTGCAGAGTCTCTTCAAGCACAATAGCTCGTATTACATGATACAAATGAGAGCTCAAGGCTCTATTATATAGAATTATGGGAATCAATCCCAATGTAGAAGTGATTAAACAAATGGCATGAGGTGACAATCCCAAAGAGGAATTCGAATTTTTTGAATGGAGCTCCAATGCCAAGTGTAAAAATCGAATTCTGGCAAGTGGACATCATTTTCTTCTTCCCTTTTGTGCCAAATTCGAATTTTATGATGGAATGACAAGTGTATATGGGTGGTAACCCATGTGGGGACAATTTCCCACAAATATCTCCACCAAATACTCTCCCAAATCCTCCCAGATGTGCATTAACTTCACAAATTCGAATTTCCAAGTAACCAACTTTCTCATTTAATGCCAGAAATTTGATTTTATTTGAGCACATGTCCTTTCCTTGATTTTAGGAGTCCACATCACCTTGGAACTTCACTTTAACTCCCCCATAATTTTCCACCTCATTTTCACAACATTTAGCATGTGTGGATATTGATTTTTCTCCATTTATTTAATTTCTGGCTTAATTAATTGCTAGATTTCCCACTAAATTTAGGAAAAGTGGGTTTTGAGGGTTCAAAACACATTTTAACCTGTCAAAGTGTGTCATAATAGAAAGTTGAGGGTGAGAGGTGCAAATTTCATTACTCATACCCCATACAACTTCTCTAGACATCACTTATTACATTACAAATACAATTTTATTAGTAATTTCCGTAGTGCGGAAAATCTAAAAATTAAAAAAATGACTACTTAGACCTAACCAAATTCCACGAAATTTTTTGTGTGATCTAGTACGGTAATATACATCGACTCTAGACACTAAGATGTATTAGGGGCTCAACCTTCAAACCTTCACCCCGACTTTGGGGTAAAAAGTGAGTGAAAAAACCCAGAAAATTATCTGCCTTTGAAAAAAGAAGGGATAATTAACCAGATAAAAAAAACACTCCAAGGTGTACTTGTTTGCTGATCGAGTCCCAACATCCTAGGCATTTTACAGACTCAAAAACTCATCGTTTTTTTTTTCTTTTTACAGAAACGGATATGGATTTATATTAGATATTGGCCAAAATGCCTTTCACCTGTTACAATAGATCGGGCATAGCCCTTGAATTTTCTTCCACTAACTGATCATAGGCCCCAAAATTTGGAGATCCACATATTTTACTCGAGACCAATGTTTTTAAAACCGGAACCGGTGACCGGACCGGTCCACCTAATGAACCGATTTACCCACTGGAACCGGTCTAACCGGGACTGGTTTGGTCTAAACGAACCGGTTTTAGAAAAATACATTAAATAATTATTTTTTAATGAAAAAAACTATTTTTAAGGATTTAAAACCATGATTCCAAGCCAATAGAGACAAAATATGCAAAGATTGCTCATTTATATACCATGTAAAGGTGAATATATCAAAATGGCACCGAGTGCAATACATATCATCGACCAAATACATAAGCAATGAGGC
>APFE030398628.1:76972-99368 GCA_000404065.3 Pinus taeda | reverse complement strand
AGCCCATGCACTGTCCTTTCCTTTTGGAGCCATGTTTACTTGAAATAATAACAATTTGCAAAGAAATTTGCCATTTAAAAAAAAAATTGTAGCTAAGGAACATGGAAAACCAATGATAAATGTAGGGAAAAAAATGCACATGCAAGCTACAAAATTTGATAGCATAGAGCTAGAGAGTTCATAGCATTGATGATAGATTATTGAAGTGAGAAGTTTATAGCACATAAAAAAAAAAAAAAACCATGGACAGCAGACTCAAATGAGGAATTTTAAAGTGCAAATCCTTACCTGGAAATGCAAACTAGCTTCCTTAGCCTCCTCTTGAAGATGGCAACTCCACTGACAGCTACACACTATTTCCAAAATAGCTCCAACTCCAACTCCAAGATGACTACTTCAGCAAAAACTCAACACTCTCCAAGCTCACAAACAAACTCACAAACACTCCAAATCAGTTGTGTGAGACAAATGAGAGTGAGAGGGGCCTCTTATAGCTTGGAGAGGGTGTTTTTGGAGGGAAAACACCCTTAGTTCCCCCCCCAAAACCCCTAAACCATAGGCAGAAATCCGCTTTTTGGAAGTTATGGTGGGCATGCCTAAAACCGGCCGGTTTAGGACGGAACCGGCCGGTTTGATACAAACCGGCCGGTTCCGTCCTAAATCGGCCGGTTTTCACCGGTTAGGGCCAAAAATTGGTAAAACTGCCTTTCTAACTGGGTTTTTTGGCCGGTTCTGACTGGCGGCCTTGCTAACTGGCCGGTTAGACCGGTAACCGGTTTTTAAAAACGGTTTTTAAAACATTGCTCGAGACTAGAGAATCTATCTCCGTTAATTTTCCTATCTTAATTGTACAAACAAACTGATTCAGAATAATGCAGTAAAACATCAATCTATTTTATGGTATGGAGTCCCACTCCTCAATTCCGTCTTTCAAGAGAGAGCCAGCGGGAAGTGGCACCGCCCTGTTGGCTTCCAAATCAGCATCTTTATTGTTCCCCCTCAATACATGAAGGAAATTTGCAATCTGGAAAGATTTCACCAGAATTTTGATTCTTGAAATCACTCTTGCCAATCTAAGATCTGCAGGAGAAGAATCCTCCAATAAGACTTTAATTATGGACTGAGAATCTCCTATAATATTAACATATGATATACCAGAGGCCTTTGCTTGCTTGAGACCTTGAAGAAGTGCCAAGGCTTCTACTTGAATGCTGGTGGATTGTCCTAATCCCTAAGCGAACTTAGTCACAATTCTGCCCTCCTTATTCTTTATAACTCCTCCTGCCCCAACCAATCCGGGGTTGCCTTTCGCTGCCCCATCAAAGAACAGAGTGTATCTGGCTTGCCTGATGAGCAAATCAGATAGATCATTCTCCTTCCCTCTGAATTGCCACTCTTTTGTATCCTTGTGTTGCCTTGTTTCTCCAGAGAATTGGAGATCCAACGAGGCACCCCAGTCTAAGTCTTGCTGGCTTAGGTTCGAGTCCGACAAATGCTCCCCCAGACTTTCTTTCCATAGACTTTTTATTTTGATGATGGTGAACTGCGGATTTAATTGATCTAAAGAAGAAAAATAAAATTATTTTGTTATGCTTGAGTCATGGGTTTCATGCTCAAGGAATTTTATTTTTATAGATAAAGCTCCCATTAAGAGCTTTTAGGATTGGTCATCAAGTCATAAAGTTTATTAAGTCAATGTCAAGTATTGAAGACCCAATTGGGCATGTTATACATTGTAAAAAGAGAAGTTATTTGTGTCACAAACCCTCCAAGACCTTGTCACAAGTACCTCATCTAGTCGACCGTAAAAAGGGGATGAAGATGATTCTAAAATGGCAATCCGACCTACCCCATGGCACATGTCGGCTTATTTTCTTTGGGCAGATCACTATATATTGAAAGATCTTGGCCTCTCTCATGGCACTATTCGACCAAGGATCTGAAATAAGAAGAAGTGTGAGAATCACAAGGAGAATAGCCTCATAACCAGCGAGAAGAAAGGGAAGAAGAGCGAAGAAATTTGGGACTATTTTTGAGTAATCCTCCTCACATGTGTTACATAAACTAGGGCTTCTGCAGTAGGGTTACACTAGCCTTTGTAGACGCCAAGTAGAAGGTCACTATAACAATCTTGCTTGTCGAGGTTACAAGGAGAAGCCCTCAAGTCAAGCGAAGAAGGAAACCATCATCAAGATCCATAATTTAGCCTACGTGTGATCTTGCAGAAGTTTCAGGCAGCTGATAATCGTAGGACTGTGGAAGAAGGTTGAAATGCTAGAGTAGCCAAAATTTGCAGTGCTAAAAGTTAGTTAGACTATTGTTGACTTGGGCAAGAAGAAGAAGCAATGAAGAAGGGTCTTGTGACTTGGTCTTGGAAAGGTTGATAAGTCAAGGGTCTTGGTCTTGGAATTGGTCACTTGAAGTTTCTATAAGAAGGAGAATTCGTTTGGGTTTTCCTCTCAAGTTGGAGAGGTTTTGGACCTCATTGATCACCTACATCTTGTGTCTCTTGTCTCATTATTGTATATTGTTTGGTAGTTGTTTGATGAAGAATAGCACTATAATAATTCAAAAGAAGAACCTAATCTAAAGAAGTAAAATGTATTCACAAGCAGTTATCATTCCTAGAGAAATCATCTTTTGTTTCATGCCATAGATTTCTCAATAGTGTTGGCACTCCAAAACTGAATTGAAATGCCACAGCTAAGCTCTCTTGTGAATTATGGATGAATTCACCAAGGGGAGATGGGTACTCGCCCAATCTCACTAAATCACTCGAGGGTTTCCGTCTCAGGGCTTCTAATGAAGTAGAGAACTGGGTTCTCAACCTCTCATACAAAAAGAAAGATCAAATCCAATATGCCCTCCAATGGCCTCCTCCTCCTCTTTTTATAAATCTAACAGACCCCTCTAGAAACTCCTATTATATTATTATTTTAATCATGGAGCACTTTTCCCTCTTTTTAGTTAGAATATTATTTTTTAATGTGAGAAAAGGGTAATTTGGCCACCATGCCTCCTCAGGTCACTGAAAATCACTTCTAACCATCCCATCCTATAGATCTTCTCATTCCTATTCCAATGAGCTATTACACAAAGATGTTCTGTCAAGTATTCCTCTTAGAAAGCCACATTAAGCGTAATTAATTGAGTTAGGCCTAATAATAACCCTGTTTTTTGAAAGTTGTCGGAACGCAACGGAACGAAAGACAAGTTGTGTAGATGATGGACCACGCCAAGCGAATGCCATCGGATCCCATAGAAACTCCTCAAAACCCTGTGAGACATCTCCAATATCCCCTGGGCCTGCTGATGATGTAAACTTGCACCTGTTTGCCTCCAACCTTGAAAGTCCATCCTAACCATGCCATAAGGAACACTAGAAAAAGGAACATCAAAAATCCTCCCGCCCCAAGATTGCTTTCCCTCAAGCAATCCAAACTTGTGGACCAGTCTGGTGGCCCAATGTAACTGAGGCCCAATGCCTGGATACCATACAAACCACTGGGTGATGGTATGCCTTTGTATCAACCCACCATGAATGGACGCCTCAATGTCTGGATCCCAGACCAATCTCTGACTAAACATGTCCTCAACTAATCCTCCTGGATCCCAATACCACCAAGAACAAGTATCAATGCTCCATGGCTCCTGCTGCATTATAACTCTAACCATGAGTGTTGCTCCATCCCCTGCCTACCAACTCATCACCTCTCTCCAATCCAACCCTTGGCATAGATCAAGGTAGATCTCACCATGCTGAAATACTGATGAGTGGCCAGCCTACATCCTGCTGCCAACTGGAGCATGTAGTATCCCTCACATCTAAGGGCTCCTGCTGTACAATGCCCTTGACTACAAATGATACTCCATCAATAGGGTACCAACTTATGAGCTCTCGCCAATCCATCCTGTGGGAGGGATCGAATGCATAGGCACCATTATCTGCGATAAGTCTCCTATGCTGCACCATGCCCAACTCACGCAACTCTGTTTGGTCAATCAAAAATATCCATCGAGAAAACCCTGCCTCTCTCCCTGTAATGGGTACAAGTGGCCAAACTGTGCTACATGCCTTGTCTATGTACTCTTGGAGAGGGCTACTGCCTGGAAATACTACAACTTTGCTAGCTACCACTGCATCTACTTGCACCTCGTCAATGGGTAGACCCAAAGATGGATGCACCACTATCTCCAAAAGAGCCTCCCTCATCTAAACGAAAAGTCCATGCTCCACATCTAAGGGCTCCTGACTACAAATGATACTCCATCAATAGGGTACCAACTCATGAGCTCTCGCCAATCCATCCTGTGGGAGGGATCGAATGCATAAGCACCATTATCTGCGATAAGTCTCCTATGCTGCACCATGCCCAACTCACGCAACTTTGTCTGGTCAATCAACAATATCCATCGAGAAAACCCTGCCTCTCTCCCTGTAATGGGTACAAGTGGCCAAACTGTGTTGCATGCCTTGTCTATGTACTCTTGGAGAGGGCTACTGCTTGGAAATACTACAACTTTGCTAGCTACCACTGCATCTACTTGCACCTCGTCAATAGGTAGACCCAAATATGGATGCACCATTATCTCTAAAAGAGCCTCCCTCATCTAAATGAAAAGTCCATGCTCCACCAGTCCACTCGTCATTTGCAAATTTGTCTTGTCAGTTCCCAATGCCTCTTGATGACCAATATCTGCAAATACTACCTCCTTGGTGGCTTCCTGTACATCTTCCATCTTCCTACTCCCCATCAATGGCTGGCCCCAAGGATGTCTGCTCATCCTCCTCCATCATGGGGTCAACATAAGCCACCAACTAACTCTCCAAAGATGGCCCATCATGCACACTATGCTCCACTATGTGTTGCTCATGTTGAATGAGTACAAGTTGCTACTCATCAATCTCCTCTACCAAACATGGTTGCATCGCTGAACTCATGCTCCTCAAAGTTGTCCAAGGACTCAACTATAGAAGAAGAATCCTCATCTTGAAAATTAGATGGAATATCCCCTTGTCGTCTCCTCGGTGTTACCCATGCATGAGTGGTTAGGTCCCCATGGTCCCTTGCAGATGAAGCAAAGACCCTTCTTCCTCAGCTCATTCTTGTTGTATGATCCACCAAACCTAAGCAACTCTTCTCTAATCAATTCTCCTAAACAACCCAATGTTTTGCTCAACCAACCTTTCCATTAGGGGACTTTTGAGGTCTAAAATGGGCCTCCTAAGAAAATGTACAACCAAAATAAACTTTATAAGAACCAATAGTATTCAAGATGATGATGTCAGCCACGGGGGATGATTCACCATTTTTGGAGTAAAAAAGTAAAAATATTAAAAAATAATAAAATAATAAAACTACTTTTTCAACTCGTATTTTTAACTTATCTCCCTAAGGTTTTACTCAAATTTCGAGCGGGAGTACTCGTTGGATGCAAATTAATTCCTCATCCAAGGACTACCCATGTTGCATACTTTCGATGGACCCTGCTACATGAAAAATGAAAAATACATGAAAAACGTGATAAATGAGAAATACATGAAAAACGTGATAAATGAGAAATACATGAAAAACGTTTAGCAGGGTCCATTGAAAGTATGCAACATGGGTACTCCTTGGATGAGGAATCAAAATTTGTATCCAATGAGTGTTTCCGCTCGAAATTTGAGTAAACCCATAGGGAGATAAGTTGAAAATACGAGTTGAAAAAATAGTTTTTTCTTTTTTCTCTCTAAAATTTGATATGTAATCTAATCTTATTTTATTATTTCCACTATTATTTTATAATTTCCTTAGGAGGCCCATTCTAGACCTCAAAATTTCCCTAATGGGCTAGTTCATAAGCAACAGGTGAGACCAGTTGTTCTGTCCTCCAAATGGTCAATAATCTTGTCCACAACCTCCTACAAATAACATCATGGCCTCCCATACACGAGGACAAAATGGACTGCATATGTGCTATGACTGTATTAGGATGATGCTTCCTAATGCTGAAGAAGCATTGAAACATTTGCAGGATCAAATATCACATTCAAGATCAAACATGATTTCATAAGTCCTTGTCATGGCCATAATTTCCAAAACCTGAAGCTTCTTTCCAAATGTAGGACCCTCACTGTTATCCAAATCCTGAAAGGTCTCTACTATCAGTCTGAAGACTCTCCTCATTATGTCATCACTGTAAGGAGGTATAGGTGCGGTCAACATCATGATACTACTGAGATAGGATGCAACTAGAAGTGTGACCCCTTCACAAGGGTACTTCAAATACTTGTGCTGTACTAGAGCAAGCATGGCTGGTTTGAAAGCCCAAATTAAGTTTTTACCATCTAACTGATGCACCTTGGAAAGGAGTGAATCTAGTTCTTCTAGTTTTAGAAGGGATTTTATTGTAACTCCCATGAATTTCAAATGTCCCAAGTCTGTAGATTTTGTATCCCAACTCATGTTCTTCCTATGGCTGCTCTTGCTGTAGCAAAGTGAGTATTTCTTTGGAGAAGGTTTTGTTGGTTGTTGCTGCTAGTTTTTTAAGGGAGTCTATGAAGGTTTCATTCATATTTTAGTCCAATGATGGTGACAATACTTTTCTTATGGCAATTACATACAAGCTTAAAATCTTCGACTCATACACAAATCATGAGCATTGATGACATATGTGACTCAATAAATATACCCTGTCCTTCAGCCATATGCAACTTCTTCTAAGACTCGGGCCATACACTTGACTACCAACATAGAGACACCTAACAACTTTGACACATTGTAGCAGTATAAAATGCATGGCGGCTCTAAATAATTATTAAGACCTCTATGATATAATGTACTAGACATGCTAGCATTGAGACATATGACAAAAATTACAAGGCTGGTTCATGAGGAATATTTTAATGCACTGCTAGCCTTTTTACCTCAAGATATAATGCGTAGATTTGAACAAGAACCTTAATATTGTTACCAAGCTAGGGCACAACCTATGTATTGGACAACAATAATATGAGCAATAATCACCCAAAATATAAACACAACATGTGAAATAATGGAACTTGAGTTACAATTTGGTACTTGGTTTAGAGGAATATAGGTTCCTTCTTTGACTCAGCTCCTGGTGCCTTTTGAGATATCCTTCAGCAATGAAAGGTGCTTCAAAAATTTAACACCGGTTCATGCTCCAGCCTCCAACAATAGATAGCTCCTTGAATTGTTCAATCAACTACAGGAGGATAACAAGGCCCCTTGAAATATTAGTTATGGAAATGCATGCCATAATACAATGCCTTACACATCTGCAAATTCAACCTCTTTATGTTCCTTACTGAAGCAAGCAATTCGGCCAATATGACGTAGTCTCTTCACGTGAAATTTTAACAATAATATTGCTATTAGTCCATTACCATTGCATCCTTGACAATTCCATAAGCATGAACGCCGCAATCAATTTCTAGGTGGTTTGACTTTCATGATGATTCACCCTTGGCATATGCAAAAGCCGACAATTTTGGTGTCAAGCTATTCAAGATATTCCTTGAAAAAAAACTTCAGAGCTGGGTCATGAAGAACAATGGAATTTCATACTGTTTGATGGTGTCTCAAACTGTTGGTTTGGTCAATACAATTTCAACCTAGAAATTAAGAATGATGTGGCAGTGCATCCCTCCATTCGCCATGGTATTCTTGTGATCCAATTGATAAACGTGGGCATAATGGTACGAATGGTACGAATACCACACCCAACATTCGCATGCACTGGCATTCTATCCCAAAACTATGCATAAATTTTTGATGCCTGCTACTTCAGATTGCCATACGCTCATTGAAAGTAACAACGCATAGCGGCATTCGAGCGCACTCGGTATTTGAATCTCATTCTATGCACAGGGGACTTCAACTAATGCGTGATTGGTGAAAATTGTATACTCAAAATCACACAACAATAAAACCATCATTAGATCCACGTGCATGCAGATATATCAGATTGTGTTCTTTAAGTAGACGCACAACGACTTGTTGATAGATTTCAATTGCAACTTAAAATCCATGGCCTCAGTAAACACCAAGTTGAGTCACAAAGTAGATCAATCGCTAACTATGACTGATTAGATCCAACCATCACGACTAGATTTCACTGATTAACCAAAAAAGACTTCAAATGTGCCCCTGAAAAACTAGATTCGACTCTGATGTTGCTATTACAGATCACGTTGCATGGGTGGCTTCGACTACTCCACTTAGCTGAACGCCCTATCAAAGTTGCCCCCTTGTGGTTTGCACCATGAACCACAACACTAAACGTCTGAGGAGATATTACGATTCATCTTCATATAATGATGTGGTTGCTAGGATGGACATTTGGAAAAAATTCGGCTACCCAAATAGACAGTGTTGTGGTATCTTGATATTGGACATTAAATTTGAAATCAGCCCACCTCTATATGTAATCCTTACGCAAGCTTGACCTAGCGACACTGTCTCATTGACAAATTCACAATGATTCGAACTCTTGTTAGGCAACAAATCTGCCTAGAGGAATGTATTTCTATGCTGGTCCAATTGTTGCTGGGTGATGCCTCCTCCTACGTAGATTGGTATCCAGTCAGATTTGCACACTTGCTAGCGATTGGCTGGATATTAACGATTTCTGCAGCGCTCCCTGAGTCCCTCCAAAATGAAGAATTTGAAGTAACTTGGCAGATAATCAAACCCTCATAAATAGCCCCAAGAGTTAGCTCAATCGGTCAAATCAAGTGCCTCGCCAATGGGAGGTCACAGGGTCGAATCCCGAAAGCTCTTGGGGTTAGGTCAGTAAATAGGCTGAGGGGTGTTGATGCCCTTTGGGTGGCGTCCACTCAGAGATTTAAACCCCTGGACATAGCGGCTACACACTGACCAGGGTATCCGTGAACCAGCAAGTGAAAAAATCAAACCCTCATAAATATATTCTTGATGCATGAAGATCTAATATATCTCCAACAATTGTGGCAAGTGAACCCTCATGCTAGTAGGAAAGCCAACTCTAATACCATTGTAATATCCTAAATGGGATATTTGGCTAATTTTGTAGAAATCTAATTCAACCAAAATTTCTCCATAAAATTACCATTCAATTTATAGAAGATTGCCATGTAAAATATAACAAATAGAGTGCATGCAATTCAATAATATGATGAGCAGAAATATTCTCAGCTTTTATTATAATGGCAAATTGGGGTTTATATGCTGATACAACAAAATCGCTGAGATGGGAAATTGGCCTCACGAAATATGCTCCAATGTTGTGTTGGCCCTCCAAAACTGAATTGAAATGCCACTGCTAAGCTCTCTTGTGAATTTTGGATGAATTCACCAAGGGGAGATGGATATTCGCCCAATCTCACTAAATCACTCGAGGGTTTCCATCCTAGGGCTACCAATGAAGTAGAGAACCGGGTTCTCAACCTCTCATACAAGAAGAAAGATCAAATCATGATGTCCTCCAATGGCCTCCTCCTCCTCTGTAGCAATAATTAATTTGCTGTAACTGATAATAAGACTCCAGATACGATTATGAATGTAATATATATATATATTTGATAAAAATTGAATGATGATTACAAGGCTGAGGCGGGGCTCCTTAAATAGGAGTTGACTGGCCATGCCTGATCAGAGAGACATGTCCCTTGGGACTGATGTCTCTTCATTTAACTAATTATTTGTTAATTAATTGATTTTTTTTCCGAGAAAAAAAAATCGAACTTTTTATTGCAAGACAAAAAGTTACATTGTATATGCTGTAAGCATTCAAGTGACTGTATGATTTTTGGTCATAGAGTTGCTGAGATTTTGCATGAGGGAGATCCCTTGCTGCCATCTCGAGTTCTGAATCTAGTTCACTGATTAGTTGTGTGATCGGAGTCTCCTTAAACCGGAGAAACCCCATCTAAACGATCAGTTCCGATGCATCTTGGCTAAATCACAAAACAAAAAAACGAAAACAGTTTCCAGATTTTAGTTTTCTGCTATGACTGCTCCATCCTCGGGTCTCCTCAAAAGGGAAAACAACCCAAACAGGGACGAGGCAGCAATGTATTTTGTCTTTTTTGCGAATTTTTATGCAAGTTTGTATTGTCTGGTCTGAACAAAAGAAACAAGATAATCCAGCAACAAAAAACAATAAGTTGCCGGTCCTGGACGAGGCTTCAGAGAGAAAAGTTTGGTTCATATGGTGGACGATCCGACACACGGATCTCGTCCATCTCTTTGTGTTCTATTCGCCAACTGCCCAGATTTTGTTGCAGAGCCTCTTTAGAAAGCTTGTCGGCAACATCATTGCGTTCCTTGTATATATGACATAGTGAGATGATGTTAAACTGAGATTTTAAGCTCATGGTTTCCATGTAATTCTGACATCTGTTTGATCCATTGAACCATTTGACAATGTTCAGTGAGTCCCCGAATATCTGAATTGTGGATACGCCCAATTAAATGAGCCAACAAAGGAGGAGTTTTAAGGCTGTCAACTCAGCAAAATTGTTGGTTCCAGTCCCTAAGCCTACTAAGGCTTGAGGCTTCTATGGGGGTTTAAGTGGATGATCAGCCTTGCTCTGCATTTATTTTCATAGCTGGAGGCCCCGTCGAAGTATGCCCAAGGTATCCCTTCCCTGATGTTCTCTTCTAAGTTTGGTCGGGGAAGCTCCTCATGAGTGGGTTCAGGGATACTTGTGTAAATAGATGCACTTCCAATAGCTATGCTTTCCACCAATGGGGTATGGTCTTGAAAAATGCTTTTGTTTCTTGCGATCCATAATCCCCAGGAGATGATTAGGGGTAGGTTTCTCAGGTTCCCTTCTGAATGTTGGGTCCACCATGATTTCCAGGCTGTAGCTATCTACTGCTGATTCCATACAGTCCTTTTGTGTATCAGGTCCCCTACTGATTGCCAGAACTCTTTGGAGGAGCAGTCCATAAAAAGATGTGAAATTGTTTCAGAGGCTGCTTTACAAAGGGCACATTTTCCTGGTCCTGATTTGAATCTCTTCTGGATGATATCCCAGGTAGGAACCTTCTCTTTTAGTATACTCCAGAAGAGCATTCGGGCTTTTGCTAGGCATTGCAGTTTCCAGATAGAGGCAACCCACTAGTCTTGGATCCCCCAACCTTTCTTTGTCATTAAGAATTTGTATCTTTGTTTTGGGGAGTATTTCCCTGTCTCTGCATGGGCCCAAACTAATTGATCTGGTCTGTCTCTTAGTCTGATATTTGATCGAGACAGCTCCGAGGTGAATGTATGCCATTCCCTTGTCCATTGGGGGGTAAGGTTTAGGTCCAATCCTGAGAGCCATGCTTGGCCCCATATGGAGGAATGCCCAAAGTTCTCTATCTGGCTAAGGTTATTTATGCCTCTGGAGTTGAGGTGGATGGTAAGGTCTTGAGATAATCTGTAGTCTTCATTGCATCCAACCCAGGGGTCCTTCCCTATGTGTACATGTTCGCCATTTCCTACCTGCCATGATAGGCCTTGTTCTATGATCTTAAAGCCTTCCAAAGTTGCTTTCCACGCCACTGATGAACTGCCTTTCTTTTGGATGGACTTCTAATCCAGTCTTCTAATGGCATAGGGTCGATATATTTCCTTTTTACCACTGTTGTCCAGAGGTTCTCCGATTTGATGAGTCTCCATCCTAACTTTGCTGCAAGCGCTGATCCAAATTCTGTTAGGTCTTTGATGCCCCATCGTCCCCATTCCTTTGGCCTTGCCACTTTCTGCCAGGCCACCCATGGGAGTATCGAGTCTTCTTTTGATCCCGCCCATAAGAATTTGCTGCAGACTCTTTTGATTTTTTCTAGAATCCCTTTCAGGACCCAGGTTAGTGCAACCCAGTAAACCGGAAAAGCCAGAAGGACTGATTTGATTAGAGTCAGTCTGCCAGCTCTAGATAGCCATTTGAAGCTCCAGTGGGTGACTCTTGCTTCTATTTTTTCTATTAGCCAATGCCAATCCTGCTTCCTATACGAGCAGGGTTTTAGATAAAACCCAAGATATTTGAAGCAATCTTGGAGCTTCCGATCCTCAAAGGGCAAGTCCTCTTTGATTTGGGCAATTTTGAGCCTGTTGAATCCTTCCAACAGAAGTTGGGATTTAGCACTGTTTATTTGAAGGCCTGTTGCTTTCAAGAATAGCTTGAGTATCCTTTTTAATTCCAGAGTTTCAGATCTTCTTCCTGTAGTGAAGAGCAGGATGTCATCCACAAATAGTAGATGAGTTATTTTCAGATTGGCTGTCACTTCCAGCCCTTGAATATTGCCTTTCCTTCGACCATCATTGATCAGTTGGCTGAGTCCTTCCGCTGCCAGTATGAAGAGGAGGGGTGAGAGGGGACATCCCTGGCGAAGTCCCCTTTGGCTTTGGAAGAAGGAGGTGGCTGCTCCATTAATGAGAATAGCAAAGCTTACACTGGTTAGGCATCCTATTACCCAGTTTATGAATTCTATGTGGAATCCCAGATGAGTGAGCAACATCTGAATGTACATCCAACTGACCCTGTCAAATGCTTTAGATAAGTCAATTTTCGCTACTGCTCCTTTGATTTTTTTTGGAATGATGCTGTGGATGGTTTCCTGGGCTACTCCAATCGCTTCATGGATCTGCCTTCCATTCGAGAACCCGAACTGTTCCCTTGAGATGTGCCTGGATAGGATAGGTTTAACCCGGAGGGCTATCACCTTTGCTATTATTTTATAGATGTAGTTACAAAGGGAGATTGGTTTGAAATCCTCAAAGGAGGAGGGATCTTCTTTTCTCAGAATGAGGGCTATGAAGGTCTAGTTGAAGGGTGGGTAGATTACTCCTTTCCTTCTGGATTCTTCTACCACTTTGGTTAGATCTTGCCCTAGCTGATCAAAAAAACACTGGAACAACTCCACTGTCCAGTCGTCTGGACCAGGACTCTTGTCTTTAGGCATTGCTTTTACAATTCCTTCCACCTCGCCCCTGGTGACTTCGGCCATTAGTTCCTGTGAGTCCTCGTCATCCACATAGCGGGGAACGGTCTGGACTGTCTGGATCACTTCTGCCAAGGAGATATCACCATGGTTAGAGAAGAGGTTCTAAAAATGTCTCATGCCCATCTGGGAGAGATCTTGGAAGGAGCGAGACTCACTGCCTCCTTCTTCTTTTAGATGCTAGATGGTGTTTATGTTTTTCCTTCCTCTGGCATAGTTTTGGAAAAAGTGTTTTCATCACTTGCCTTTAGCCAGATGGCCTTGCTTTTCAATCACCATTACTCTTCCCTTGCCTGGAGGATTTTGTTCCTTTTACCTTCCTGTTGCATGATTATTTCTTTCTTCCCCTGAGTTTCATATCCATCAACTTCAGGGCTTTCAAGCCAGTGTAGATTCCTTTCTATTTGGCTGAGTTCCTCATCTTCTTTCATCTTTTTTTCCTTGGCCCAGTTCACTGTGGCTTTTTAAGGTGTTTTAGATTCTCCATAAAGAGGAAGGCTTTGTTGTCCGACTCACTGGAGCTGGCTGGTCTCTAAGTGGATTTGAAGAGGGAATTGTAAGAGTCCTCTTGAAGCCAAGTGGGGTTGAATTTGAAGGGGGTAGCTGGTTTTTTGGGGGCCTTGGATAGTTCAAGCAGAATTGGCATATGATCCGAGCTTCCACCTTCCCCAACCCACTGGCAAAAGACTGGTATTTTGGCAGCAGTTTCCTCCCGGAGGAGGAATCGTTTTAGTATTTTTTGCTACACAGCCTTCCCCTGCTCTTCTATTCCTCCAGGTTGGTCTGTTCTTTAGTAAGTTGATGTCCAGTAATTTATTGTCTCTAAGAAGGTTGGTGAAGAAGTCTGATAGCTGATCTTCTCTGGCCAAGGGACCCTAGGTTTTTGAAGAGCATATGGAGAAATTTAAGTCTCCACCAATAACCAGATTGGGGTTGTTCAATAAAGATTTGGAGAGTGGGGTCTTCCAGAAGTGGGCTCTTCCCTCACAAGGTCCATAAATGTTTACTATCAGCAGAGGGGTACAAAGTTCTTGGGAGTATACTTCTGTCCCTATCACTTGATCCATCCCCCAGGAATTTAGACATTTGAACTTCTCTTGCTTGTAGGCCACAGCTAGGCCCCGGAGTGTCCTTTTGCATCCAGAACCTGGATGCTCCAAGATGGCAAAATTTTTGATAGAGTTTTTGCGACCTCATCTCCAGCTCCCAGGGTTTCTTGAAGGAGAAGCATATCCAGATTGTAGTTCTTGATTACTTCTTTTAAGGCCAACTTTTTAGGGTTGCTGGCTAATCCTCTGTAGTTCCAGGAGAGGATGATCATTGGATAACCTTCGGGAGGGGGTTTGCTGCTCTAAGTGCCCTAGATATGGACATCTGTTTGACATCCGCAATTTTCTATCTTGGCTCTTAGCTGAGCCTTAGAGAAGTTTGATTTTCGCCCTCTAGTTTTCCTATCTTCTGGCTGGGAGGTTTGCATGTCTATGCCTCCTACTATCTCCAAAGTTCCCCACGGGGGAGGTTTTTTCTCACGGGGTCTGAGGTTATAAGGATTGGAGGCTGGGGTGGGATCCTCTCTTAGGGGCTTGGAATTGGAAGGGCCATAGTCATGATTCATATCTAAGTTAGGGATGGAAGTAATTATACTTTCCATTTGCATGGTTTTTGAATGAAGCAAAGGAGTTACCATGTTTTGGTGCCTGGAGGGACCAGGCATTGAATCAATTTTATTTAATAAATTTGCTGGACATAAAGATGATGGATTTGGAGCAAGATCCATACCCTCTTTGGCGATCGAATGGCTTCTATCCATGTGAGCTTGAGAGTCCTGGATCATTTTTGTCCCTTGGGTAGCCTGCTGCTGCTGTTCAAATTTCTCTCCTGAATTCTTCCGGGATCCCTCCATGTCTAGGTCCATCTGCTCTTCCTCCTTGTTGCCCTATTCTGGCTTGGTTTTGAGAGGTTCCACTGCTATTCCCCCTGTCCCGACCTTCTTCTTCTTGCCTCTGCGTCTGTGGGCCATCGGGCATTCTTTTGCTAGATGTCCATAGATGTGACACCTGTGGCATCGGAATGGCAGATGTTCATTGTCAAGTTGCTGTAGATATTTTAATTCTTTGTAGTGCAGCGGTATTTCTTCAGCTAGGCCTGCCCGGGGAGTGAGGCTGACCAAAATGCGAACCATCCCCATGTCTCTGGATTGGAGGAAGGACATGTCCGTTTCCATGTACTTCCCGAGATGGTTCCCAATGGATCTGAAGACAGATTCGACCTAGAGGAAAGGTGGGAGCCCTTGAAGGCGGACCCAGACCGGTAGCTCGTTGGTTATTTCCCTCTAGGTGTCGAAAAGGGGGTTCCAATGTTTGAATAAGATCGGTGTCCTTCCAAAGGCCTAGTTCTTGTCTAGTACCCAGTTCATTGCTTCTTTGTTGACGAATTTGACCATTGGCCAACAATTTGCAAGCGTCAACACCTGGAAGGCTGAGTCCAGCCCTTCCTTCCATTGCTGGGAAGCCTTGTTGACCACTACGTGTCAACTAACCATAGCAGTACACCCCTTTTTCGCAAAAGGGATAGCGCTTGATCGACATGTCCGTGCCATTCGACTGTCATCATAAGCTCGATCATGTTATGTTGTAAACCCAGTTTGCATGTGTAAATTGTAAATAATCTTAACAGATCTGAGTCATGTATGTAAATTGCCTAGGCAAACCTAATTCTCTAGTGATGATCTATGTTCCAGAAGGTTTTTTGTTTCACTGATCCATGATCGACAGAGTTTTCCTTCAGCCTAACCCCAAAGTCGGAATGGATTTTGTCAATAGAATCTTAGGGGAATCCTAGTGTGCTTCGAGTCTATGTAAAAGTAATTTGGAAATAATTCTAACTATTCGGTTAGGTTATTACAAATTTCTTGATCTGCTAGATTATATGTGTGTCGCAGAACTGGGTGGTCTATGAGGGTCTATGTCAAATGGGTTTTTTCCCCTTGGGATGTAAAAGTGTAAAAAATCATGATGTAAAGTGTCTTGAGGGTTAGAAAATGTTTTATCCCCTCATAAGTCCTAGGTCCTAGGTGATTTTTCCAAAGGCTAAGTTCGAGGGTCCAATAAAAATAATACTAAAAAATAAAAAATAAAATAAAATAAAATTTAAAAATAAATTAAAAATAAATAAAAATTTTGAAAAATAAAATAAAATAAAAAATAATTTAATAAGTCAAATTTTTGAGGAAATAAATGCAAGATTTTAATTTTTTTATATATTAAAATCCATTTAAAATTTTGACAAATGAGATTAAAAGAGATTTTGATCCTCATCGACGGTTGAGATCATTTTGACATGGATCACTCGAACTAGCTGTTGGGAATTTTTCCTTTAAATAAGGTGCCAAGGGTCATTTGAATTGATTGGATCTGAGAGTCGTGTGCTAAAGAAAGCTCTCTTGTAGTCATTTTTCATGTGCAATAAAGAAAGACTTTGGGGTTGAAATCTTGCTGGTGTTACTCTTCTGGAAGTGCTGTAAGATGTTTTATTTTTCTGCATAAATTTATTTTCAGCCATTGATGATAGCTTGATGAAGAGTGATTTTAAACATAGGTATCTTGTTTGGTCGCTAGGGTTTGAATGGTAGTTAAATTTCTGAATATGATGGCAGGTATCTCCATTACATTTGGATTTTAGTATCGTTTTCTCCTTCTTCGTTAATGGTTGAATTAAGCTGTGCAGGAAATCCTTTTTTTGAAGATTACCGGGCATTCGGGGAAGTTCTCGGCTGAACCAGCCAACTCCTGGATTGCGTTTTTTGAAGAGCCCAGCCAGTTTTGATCCCGGGCTTATCATTTGATTTTTTCCTGTGAATGCATGAAGGGTTTTCTAAAGCATTTCATAGTAAATTTAAAATTCTGAAAATATTTCTGTGGCATACTGACAAATCTGGTTATTTAGAGCCTTTAAGCTGTAAATATTGTAATTGTTTAACTGGTTTTAGGGTTTTTAGTTTTGTTTCTTGCACATTTTACTTCTGGGTGTTCGGTTTTGTTACAGCAGGTTGTAGGTTGGAATAAAGCATTTTGTCCGAAGCCAGATCTAGGCTCTGGAGGGCAAGATCTGGTCTCAGAATCAGCTCTTGCAGGGGCATTTTCAAGATCTGGAAAATTTTAGGGGTTTTTTCATTTGACAATCTGAAGCAGCCGATTTAAAAAATTCTAAATTCTACTTTCAATGATTTTAATTTTAGGTGGTTTTCCTATAAAAGTTAACATTTGAAAATATATTGCACAATTTTTTAAAAATCATGACATAAATATTGCCAATACATCCCAAAACTATGGCAAAAAAGTCGCAGTTATCCACATGACGCAAATGTTGTAATAAAACCTTCAAAAGAAATATTATAAAATTAATTTTTTCATAATGTTAAAAAAATTATTTGTTTTTCAAAATTAAACATTATAACTTGTATTTGTCAATAACACTGACAAATAAATTAATACAGTGATCAATTGAAAAATAAATTACTAGAATCCTGTCTAAACCGAAACTAATAGACTATCATCCAATTTGTATCTTCCAAAATATCTTCCAAGGTTTTTGAAGAAATTCGAGGTTTGCCAAGCCATTTGTTTGTTGTCTGGGGTTTCATTTGCACAGGAATTTTTTCGATTTTTTTTTTATGATATGCGCTGCCATGGGCCTGCAAAAAACCCTCAGCGTGCTCCTCATACCTACAAAAATTTCATGTTCTATTCTCCCACAGCTCTCACGTAGTCTTCAGCCTCCTCAACGCTGCCATCTCCAGTGCATTCTGCCTCTGCAGCCACCCCCTTCAGCTCCATTCACGTTGCCCATCCTCGTTTCCTTACGCTGCTCCAGTCCAGCTCTCTCGCCAAGCAAACGCAGCTCTTTCCTGGCTGCGCATCCATTCCCTTTCACACCTCTCCTCTGCGACATCTCCATACATGCATCCTCCTTCGCACGCTGTAGTCTACAAGGAAAATCGATTTTTTTTTACGCTGCCTGGCCAAGCCCGCGTTCATCCTTTCAGGCTCCCGCGTGCAGCATTCTCATCACACTACTCCATCGAGCTTCTCCTTTCTCCTAGACCTACAAACAAATCTTTGTTTTCTTCTCCATGCAGCTGAACCTTCCATTCAGGCTGCCAACAGCCTCATCCAATCCTTATGCCATTGAGCTCCCAGCGCCTTCCTCTGTTCCGTGGTCCTCCCTGCCGCCGTCAAACTTTTCTAACTTGCACACAAGCAATACGCTCACGTTTTAAATTTCTTTTTTTAATTAGATTTTTTTATTATTATTATTTACTTTTTTTATTTTATTTACTTAGGTTTTATTTCATATTTATGATATCTAGTAGTCAAACTTAGGGATTTAAAGCTTGTTTTTAGTTTGAGCTAGACATTTTTTTCAAGCTTTTAGTTTTTTTTTTTTTATAACAAAAGTCATATAAAAAATATAAAAAAATAAAAATTGCTTAAAGGTTTAAAAAAAAAGTTCCTTTTTTTTTTTTAGAATCTAGTTTGGAATAGATTTTAACTTTATTTAGATTTTAGTTTTTCTTCTTTGATTTTTTTTTTAATCTAAATTTTAAAAATAAAAAATCATAATAAAGATTTTAGTTTTTTTTTTTTGATCTTGGTTAGCTAATTTTAACTTTCAAATTAAAAAAAAGAAAAAAAAAAGTAAAAAGGTTAGGCTTTTAGTTTTATTAATTTAGATTTAAGTTTAGATTATATTAATTTCATTAGGTTTTTGTTTTGTTTATTAAACTTAAAATTTATAACAATATAAAATATATAAAATATATAATTTTTTTTTTGAAAAGATTAACTAAAAATTGAAAAATCATTTTGGTGTCTCTATATTCCACTTTTCTATAGTTAAATGTGCTTAAATGTTTATTTAAAACTTAGCTATTGAAAAGTGGTGAATCATTTTGTGAGCCGGTTAGCATTTAAAATTTCATGGTTTCTTGAAATATTTGATCTTTTGAAATTTATTTGCTAGAACATTGCGCATCTATTGAATATTTCGCATCTGGTAAAATTAATCATTGCTTGGATTATATAATGTTCATTACATGTTTGATATTTTTAAATATTTTCAAGCAATCATTAAATTACTTCATAAGCAACAACAGTTAATTAATTACTTGGTTTTCATTAATTCCATAAGGCACTGGTCTTGAGCATTTAGAGATCTAATCAAATTCTAAAATCGATCAAGTGCTTGTTTCCCCCTACTGTGTCTCCCAACCCAACTGGTTCCCAAATGGTCTTCCTTTGTCCCATAGGATCTACCCCTCTTAGCCTGCTTCAGGGAGATGGCTTAAACGGAGAGATCGGGGATCAGGGTGACAGCCCCGGTCTAGGTGTTGTTGCGCTGCCTGGACAATCTGTGTGACAACATTTTTTGGCATCGTTGCCAGGGACCAATTTATTGGGCCTGGGCTTTACGACATTCATCATCCATCCTTCATCTTTCTATTATTCATTTGAGCCGGTAACGACAACATTTTTTGGCGCCGTTGCCGGGGATAGAGTTTTTCTGTCCTTGGCGTTTCAACGACATTTCATCTTCATTCTTCTCTCTCATCTGGAATTTGGAATCTTTTTATTTGAGCCGGCAACGACAACATTTTTGGCATCATATCATCTTTTTCGCCATTCATTAGCCTGTCAAACAGCCAACATTCTTTGGCGTAATTTGATCTTTTCATCACTTTATCTTTCGTCATATCAACACCTACTCTTCAGTTCGTTTCTTGTTTGGGTGGGGACTCCATTTCTTTTCATTTATTTTTCCCAGACAAGAAGCCTCCCTCATATTTGATTGTTTGTTGCTTTTTGGATCCTAGAGTTAGATTCATGTTCAAGTGGCGACTCCATTTCTTTCATTTCTTGATTTTTCTTGAACCAAGATCTCTCTCTATCATCCATTTGGTCCCTCGTTATTCATCATGGATTATTTGTTTAACCCATGTCATTTTACTGATGTTCTCCATGATGTTCCGGAAGTGGCCGTTTCTAAATTACCTTTGTTCTCAGGTGGTGATTCAGTCGCTGTTAGAAAGCATCTAGGCAGGTTTACTCGTATAATGATCATATATTGTAGATCTCCTCAATATGATCATCAAGATATCAAAATGTGTCTATTTGTCCTTTCTTTAGAGGGTGATGCTTTGAATTGGTTTAATAATTGTCCTAAAGATTCTTTTACTTCTTTACAAGACATTGTCAATGCTTTTCAAGATAGATATGGTTATCAAGATAGCTCGCCTTGTGCCCCTAAAATTGTGCAACAGAATGAAAGTAATCTTATGAAGGGTCCAGCTGTCGATGAAAGATTTCAAGACAATTCTTCATATTAGAATGTGCCATCCATCTGTACCATTGCAGATCAAATCCATGATAGTGGAAAAGCAGGGACAAATTGTGAAATCAGTCTCAACAATGAAAACGAAAATCAGAAGCAAATTATAGAAGAACTAATGCAGCTGGTAAAAAATATGGAGATCAATCAAACTAATTACGCCAATGATATGAGAAATTTATGCACCCACCTAGAAAAACGTGATAAGGAGATGGAAATCATGAAAATTAAACACTCTGATCTCGTAACTGACATGCAGAGTCAGCATGCTAAGGAAATTGAGACCATGAAAGCTAATCATGACAGGGAAATTAATTTTATGCAAATCAAGTTATCAGGCTTAGAGCAAAATATGACGATCATGGAACTCAATCATTCAAATCAAGTGACTGCCAGGGAAGCAAGTTTTCAGGAAGAAATAAGTGCTATTCAGAACAAGTTGTCAACTATGGATGATGAAATGACCATCATGAGATTCGATTATAATAATTAGTTGGCTACCCTGCAAGCAAATCATAAGAAAGAGAGAAAATTTATGCAACATTGCTGGATGACCATAAAGGGAAAGGACGACAAAGTAATAAAAGATATGGAAGCTAGTCAAATATGTCTTCAGAATAAGTTATTGACCATGGAAAAAGACCATGTCAGGGAAATCAGTGCTATGAAGGTTGAACACTCTAGTCAGAGGGATGCCATTACAATACAGGTTCATAAATTTCAGCAACGGTCGGAGGATGAAAGAAACTAGGGAACGTCAATAGATCAAAAGCCTCCTTATCTGCTGCAACAAGCTCCATCTTATTATGAGGTCCTTTGTTCCATTGAAAAGTGGCTAATTGAAGGTGACCTGGATAAAAGGTAAATTAATAATCAGATGCAAAATGAAGAAAGACATGTCACGCATATCTTACATACTTCATCTGAGAGCTTTGAAGCAGAAAGTTCCACGTCATCAGTGATACAGCGTGCCACAAAGAAAAAACGCAAAAGAAAGAGAACGAGAAAAAGATTTGATGCATCAGATGGCCGCGAGCAACTTGGTTTTTGGATAGGAAAAAGTCCTACCATATGCAGAATTGGACATGGCACATCCGAGAAGCAGCCAACAGATTTGCCTGAAAGCAAGCAAATGCTCAATATACACTATATTGAACACATCTGATGCCATGGGGCATCCTCTGTATTTCTAACCCTACTCCTTGTTTTTTTAGCATTTCATTTCTGTTTTAGGATTAAATTTACCTTTTCATGTTACTAGATAGTTAATAAATGAAGAGCTTATATCTTTCTTGTGCTTAATTCTATATGATGATTTTTTCGGATGGACGCTAGTTATGTTTTGTTGTGTGTTGTGTGGATGCAGATTCTGGATTCTCACATTCCTACAGTGAAGCAACGTGTCCCCAAGTAGAGCCAGATGTTGACCACTACGTGTCAACTACCCATAGCAGTACACCCCCTTTTTCGCAAAAGGGATAGCACTTGATCGACGTGTCCGTGCCATTCGACTGTCATCATCAACCAGATCATGTTATGTTGTAAACCTAGTCTGTATGTGTAAATTGTAAATAATCTTAGCAGATCTGAGTCATGTATGTAAATTGCCTAGGCAAACCTAATTTTCTAGTGATGATCTATGTTTCGGAAGGTTTTTTGTCTCACCGATCCATGATCGGCAGAGTTTTCCTTCAGCCTAACCCTAAAGTCGGAATGGATTTTGTCATTAGAATCTTAGGGAAATCCTAGTGTGTTTCGAGTCTATGTAAAAGTAATTTGGAAATAATTATAACTATTCGGTTAGGTTATTACAAATTTCTTGATCTGCTAGATTATATTTGTGTCGTAGAACTGGGTGGTTTATGAGGGTCTATGTCAAATGGGTTTTTCCCCTTGGGATGTAAAAATGTAAAAAATCATGATGTAAAGTGTCTTGAGGGTTAGAAAATGTTTTATCTCCTCATAAGTCCTAGGTCCTAGGTGATTTTTCCAAAGGCTAAGTTCGAGGGTCCAATAAAAATAATACTAAAAGA
>APFE030398628.1:34737-74162 GCA_000404065.3 Pinus taeda | reverse complement strand
ATCGGGGATTAGGGTGACAACCCCCGGTCTGAGCGTTGTCGCGCTGCCTGGACAATCTATGCCACAACAAGCCCATTCTTGGATGAATTTCACTGAATATTTTTCCCCCTTGCCCTTCCAACCAGCGTCAGATCCGCAACTTCCATGGCTTCGTCTATTGACACATTTGCCCCCAGTATCAGGTTTGAAACCATTTATTTCCTTTTAATTAGCTTAGGTTTTTTCCTCTTCTCCCCCTTCTTCCTCTGCTGTCGCCCTTCCTCCCTGTCTGGAACGACTATTTCCACATCTGCCTCTTCTCGGTGGATCTTGTTCGTTCTCCTCTCTTCCTGGGTGAGGGCTCCGTCGTCCTTGTCACCGCCTTCTGCTTGTCTCTTTTCTCTGTTGTCCTTTGGCCCCTCGAGTGTAACTTCCTCCCCTAGCTTTGGTCCCTTCTCCACTGTCGTTCCTTCGCCCAGTCCATTTGTAAGGTTGAGGACCCTTGCGAACCCTGGCCCTGGACTCGACAGTTTCTGTTTCGGCTGCCTGCGGTTGTGGGGGTTTTGGGTTTTCGCGGCTTGAAGTGTCGTTCCCGGTTTCAGCTTTGCACTGTGCCCTTCTGAGGTCCCTAACCCGCAATTGATTACCATGTCTTCTAACCCTCCTGAGAAGAATAGACTGAGGGGGTGGGGGTTTGGTGTACTTACAAATGGGTTTTTTGCTGCCGTTTCTTTCGAATCGCTCTGAGTCTATTTCTCTTGAATGAGAGGGATCTCCTTCCGACTACTTAGGAAGGTTAGGCCAAAATTACACTCTAGCCGCCTTGGGGTATCCTTCCGGTTCCAGAGCTCCTTCGAGCCGCGCGATTCTTTCCCTAGACTTCCAGTTGGACGGATATACTGTTCAATATTCTGATCTGTGACTTCCAGGGCCTAGACCGACAGGATATCACCAGGTTCGGGGTCCAGATCAACGTGTCATTCGGGTAGCCCATCCTCTTGCTCGCTGCTCCTTGGTAAATGCTGGCTGCGTCTTGCTAACTGTTGGCCGTAATTTTCTCTGTTGATCGACCCTCCACCGTTTCCACCGTTTGCAAGCTATAGACTGGGCACGGTTAAGCTTGATCCCTGTTTTACTAATCCCATTTTCGTGCCCATTTCTTCCCTCTTACACCGTGCATGGGATTTCCCCGGATTCGGCCTAGGGCTTGACCGCCGTCTTGTCCCAGCTGTTGTCGTTCTCGGGCCTTGCTCTGACACCCCTGCCGGAGCTGCTTCCAGCCAGCTGCCTTCCGTACTGAGCCCTGTCGTTGTTTAGGCCTCGCGGCCTCCACCTGCAAGCCGTCCTGCTCCTATCTCCTCCTGGTTCCATTGTTCAAAACCCTAGGTGTGCTCCCATCCGCCATCGTATCTCCGTTAATTAACTGTTTATAATTAATAATTTATTTATTTAAATAATACTTTGATATTTTAATATCTTATTTAATTTGTTATGAATTTAAGTTCATAACATTGCCTTCCCCTTAAGATGCTTTGTTCTCAAAGCATAGGTAGGCCTGGGTGTTGACACATGAAACGTTCTGATTCCTAAGACGAATCTTCCTCTGGTAACCTCTTCCACTTGATGAGGTATTCCTTTATTGTCTTAGATCGTAAAACTTTTTCTCGGGTAGCAAGTATACCCTCAGGTTCAAGGATTATTCTTCCTTCTTCATTGGTCTCTGGTATTTCTGTCTGTGCTGTTTGATTTTGCCCTAATATTTTTTTGAGACTTGATACGTGAAAAGTATTATGGATTCGGCAATTGTCTGGTAACTATAACCCATAAGCTACACTACTTATCTTTTTAATTATTTGGTATGGTCCATAATATTTAGGTGACAATTTATTCTTCCCTTGTTGTTTTAGTGATAGTTGCTTATGAGGTTGGAGTCTAACAAAGATCCAATCTCCCTCTTCGAACTCTCTTTCAGAACAGTGTTGGTCGGCTTGTTGTTTCATTCTATTACGGGCCATGGTTAGATTTTCTTTTAGTAAGTTGATGATTCTTTGACTTTCTCCTAAGTGGTCTTTAACAGCTGGTACCCTAGAATCAAGGAATGCAAAGTCTTTCCACTTGGGTGGTTCGTAACCATATAGGGCTTGGAAGGGTGTCATCTTAGCTGACGTATGGTATGCGGTATTATACCACCATTCGGCCAGGTGTAGCCACTATGTCCATCTGTTTTGTTTATCTGTAACGAAACAACGAAGATATGTTTCCAAGCATTTATTAACGATTTCGGTTTGCCCATCAATTTGGGGGTGATAGGCTGAACTCATATTAAGTCATATTCCTGCTTGCTGGTAGAATTCCTTCCAAAATTTCCCTTTAAACCTTACATCTCTATCGTTGACTATGACCTTAGGGAACCCGTGTAGTTTGTAAATGTTTTTACAAAACACATCAGCGATTTGTTTGGTTGTGTCAGTCTTTTTAATAGCCATAAAGTGGGCATATTTAGTGAGCCTGTCAACTACTACAAATATTTTATCCTTCCTGTCGAATGCAGGTAGTCCTTCAATAAAATCCATCGAAATCTCTTCCCACTTCTGATTTGGAATGTGTAGTGGATGTAGCAACCCTGGAGTTGGAATATTTTCGCTCTTGTTTCTTTGACAAATATCACATTCTAAAACATATTTCTGAATTTCCTTGCTCATACCCTTCCAATAGAATGACTGTCGGACATTGTAGTAAGTTTTGTAGAATCCGACATGTCCAGCTGCTGGTGAATTGTGAGACTCCTTTAGTATTTTTACCTTAAATTTGGATGTAGGTGTTAGATAACTTCTCCCCGTGTACCATAAGATGTCATTTTTCCACTCGAAGTTGGTATATTGACTGATATTGTTGATCATGGAGTCACAATCCTTATCCTTGGCATATTCGGCTCGTATTTCGTCCAACCATTCCGGAACGACTATCATGGCGGCACATGTTGTGTGATCATCATCCTTATGTGAGAGTGCATCAGCTACGACATTCTCCTTTCCCTTCTTGTGTAATATTTCTAAATCGAAAGCTGACAACTTCTCCATCCACTTCTGTTGTTCTGTTGATAATGTCTTTTGCTGAAGTAAGTATTGAAGAATATTGTGGTCGGTTCGGATTGAGAATTTACTTCCAAGCAAATACTAGCGCCATTTCGTCAAAGCATGTATGATGGCGAGCATCTCCTTTTGGTATGTTGATTTTAAGCCTTCTTGTTTATTAAGTTTCCTGCTCTCAAATGCTATAGGGTGGTTGTCTTGCATCAGTACAACTTCAATTTCAAACCCAGAAGCATCACATTCGACCACGAACGGTTTGGAGAATTCAGGAGTTGCTAGTACTGGTGTGGTTGACATCATTTCCTTTAATTTCTTAAAACACTTGTTTGTTTGGTCATCCCATTTAAAAGCATTTTTCTTTAACAAATTTGTCAGGGGTGCTGTCAGGTGTGCGTAGTTTTTTATAAATCTTCTATAATACCCTGTTAAACCCAAAAATCCCCTTAGCTTAGATATGTTTTTGGGTTTCGGCTACTCTCTGATTGCCTTGATTTTGTTGGGATCCACTTGGACTCCTTCCCTTGATATAATATGACCTAGGTATTCAACTTCCTTCTGCCCAAACGTACATTTTGATAGCGTGGCGTAAAACTGGTTCTTTTCTAAAACAGAGAACACTTCTTCTAGATGTTTGAGATGTTCTTTCCACGTCTTATTGTACACTAAAATATCACCGAAGAAAACTAATACGAACTTCCTAAGGTAAGGATGAAAGAGCTCATTCATGGTGGCTTGGAAGGTGGCTGGTGCATTTGTTAATCCAAATGGCATGACCTTGAACTCGTAATGCCCTTCATGAGTCCTGAATGCTGTCTTTTCGATGTCTTCTAACCTTACTCGTATTTGGTAGTAACCTGATCTTAGATCTAGGAAAAATGTTCTGCACCGTGTAATTCATCTAACATTTCATCAATGAACAGAATCATAAACTTATGCTTAATAGTGATTTTATTTAAGCTTCTGTAATCTATATATAATCGGAAAGATCCGTCCTTCTTCCTGACCAATACTACTGGTGCAGCATATGGACTTCTACTCTACGTAATGATTCCATGCTTCAGCAGGTCTTGAATTAAGCGCTCTATTTCTGTCTTGTGGTGATGGGGATAATGGTATGGCTTGACATTAATTGGAGTTGAGTCGGTTTTGACTTCGATAATGTGTTCAATTTGCCTTTTTGGGTGTAACTTCATTGGTAGATCTTGGAAGACCTTCTTGTATCTTTGGGTCAAGGATGAAACCTATGATGTTTGATGAGTCCCTTCTGTCGATAATAATTCCAAGTGTTGACATTGCGCAACAAATGCTGGTGCCCCCTTGCGAATAAGCTTCTTCATTTGTTGAGCAGAGATGACTTGTGTTGGTGGTGCCTGAAAACCGAACAACTAATAATTCCGTCCATCCCATCTGAATTTAATGAATTGTTTTATGTGATTCGCTGAATAAGTGCCTAGTGTTCTCAACCTTTGTACACCTAAAACAACATCTACTCCTCCTAGGGGAACCGTATAAAAACTGGACTTTGTTGCATAGTTGCTTAATTGCAACTTAACTTTATGGCACTTGCCAACTCCATCTATTTGTTTTCCATTTGCTACCATAACTTTTAAGTCTGCTATTGGGTAAGCAAAGATGTTCAATCTTTTTGCAACATTGACATCTACAAAGTTGTGCGTACTTCCTGAGTCCACCATGATAATAACGCTTTGCTTCTTGATGTAACCTTTAAGCTTCAGCGTTTGTGGCTGAGCTATCCCTGTGATGGCTGCTATGGAAATTCATGGCATCTCGTCTTCTGATTCTGGGCTAAGATTTGCATTTTCTTCATTTTCCTCTTCGTCGTAGCTGTCTTCTGAGGATTCCTCTTCTTGCTTAGCTTCACAGTTGTACAATTTTTGTGTTGCGCATTTGTGTCCTAGATGATACTTGTCTCCGCACTTCCAGCATTTGCCATCTTTTTTCTTTCGACATTAAATTGTTGTTTTCCTTCGCTTCGTAAGGGTGGTGGAACGTACTTACTAGTATTTTCTAACGCGGTTTTACCCGCCTTTCCTTTGAATTGGCTGTTAGTCCTGTCGTTAGTGACATATGGTGTTTTGTGAAGTTTATATTTTCGCTCGATAATTATGGCTGCATGTTTGGCCTCCTCAATAGTTTTAGGTTTATGCAATTTTAATTTTTCGCGAATATAATCTTTAAAGCCACAACAGTACATTTTTAGCAGCTCCTCATCTGAAAACTCTCTCTGCCTTACTGCTAACACTTCCCACTCGTGAGTGTATTCACTCACTGATCCTTTTTGCTTCAGGTGAACAAATCTCTCATAGACATCATCCTCCTCTTCGTCATGAAACCTTTTTAACAGAGTGCTTTTAAGGTTTTGCCAATTGAATAAGCAACCCGTGCATTTAGATGACCACCACAAAAACCAATCGTACGCTTCTGCTTCTAAGTAAGTGGATGCAGTGACGACTTTTTCTTGTTCACCGAGCAGAGGGTTTGCTAAAAAAACTGCATCCATCTTATTTACCCATATGACGATGCCTTTAAAGTTTTCCCCATCATACTTCGGTAATTCATTTTTGATTTTAAGATGGTTCTTTTAGGGAGAATGCGTATAATATTGGCTCCCTTCAAAGTGAATTTGGGGTATTTGCTTCTCATGCCTCACGAAGCCCTGCTCTAGGGAAGTCTCCCCTTCTGGAGTCTTGGGGCTTTGTGTAGCTGAAGGTGGATCGATCTCTAGGGGGTGTCGGTTCATCAAGCTTTTTCAGAAGGAGATCTTGTCGGCCATTTGGTCCGGCTTACTAACTGACTTTTCGATGTTATCCATGTGTTTGCATAGCTTATTGATGTCCTCTTGGATCTTCTTCATAATGTCATTGTTGTCGTTCGTCATTTTGTTCCGATTTTTTTTTTTTGAAGACCCAATTTTTTTAAGATATTAATAATTAATCATTTTTTTAATTAATTAATTTAAAAGATATTATTTAATTAATTAATGTTACTTACATATATGTAATTTTTTTAATTATATAGTTTTAATTCTATATAATTTAATTAAATATATGTATATGTTATAAACTTAGGCGTATTTAATAATTTCTTTAATTAACCCGATGGACAGTCACGTCCCACCCCCGAATGGTCACGTTTTGACTGTCGGTTTGACCCTTAGTGCGGATATCACCGCAGAGATTACCACGACGGCGGCCGCAGGTCACCGCAGAGTCACCACGATGCACGCAGTTTTCCGTCGATGGTTGAGCATATCACCCTCCGCAGTGTTCCGCCGATGGTTCAGCGTATCACCCAGCGTATCACTCCAGGCAGAATACGCACAGCCCACACGCACTGTTGTTTTATGGAAAACTCGTGGGGCCTGATGGCTAGCAGAACTTGTGGGTGTCACCAGTTTAAAGCTGGCTTTGATACCACTGTAGCAATAATTAATTTGCTGTAACTGATAATAAGACTCCAGATACGATTCTGAATGTAATATATATATATAATTATATATATATATATATATATATATTTGATAAAAATGAATGATGATTATAAGCTGAGGCGGTGCTCCTTAAATAGGAGGTTGACTGGCCAGTGCCTGATCAGAGAGACATGTTCCCTTGGGAACTGATGTCTCTTCATTTAACTAATTATTTGTTATTAACTGATTATAATTAATAATTTATTTATTAATAATACTTTAATATTTAATATCTTATTTAATTTGTTATGACTTTAAGTTCATAACATCCTCTTTTTATAAATTTGATGGACCCCCTCTAAAACCTCCTATTTTATTATTATTTTAATCATGGAGCACTTTTCCCTCTTTTTATTTCAATTAAAATATTCTTTTTAATGTGGGAAAAGGGTAATTTGGCCACCATGCCTCTCCAGGTCACTGAAAATTACTTCTAACCATCTCATCCTGTAGATCTTCTCATTCTGGTTCCAACGAGCTATTACACTAAGGTGTTTCATCAAGTATTCCTCTCGGAATGGCACCTTAAACGTAATTTTTTTTTTTTTTTTTCTAGATAAAGGCTATTCTATTAAATAAAAGTAAAAATATTTACAGAGAGGATTTTAACCTCTGAGGGGGTAGCTACCTGCCCTCTTTCAAAAAATTCTTGCCAACTTTCTAGGATCTGGCGATTACAAACAAGATTACTCTGACTTTTAACTATTACAAAAAATCCATAATGCTACTGACATGTTTCTTGTATGATTCTTGCCAAAACATCTGAGCAAATATCTTTTAAAGACAGACACATACAACCACATGGGCTTATAACGACACTTGGACAGATACATTCTTAGACACCTGGACAGAGACATACTTAGACAGACACCTGGACTAAGATTAAACAAACAAATCGACACCTGGGCATAGTCTCCACAGCAAGACGCCTGGACGCAGACCTGAGCAAAAATGCAGAACATACTGAAGAGTGCTGGAAGGCGTGGCGGGCTCAATCCTTCGGAGGCAGGCCGAATTCTTCGTCTGGAGTCAAGTTGACCCACTCCACCATGACGTTATCCTCGACATCAGTTGCGCTTCTGCCTGGTGGGAGAACCAGGTGTAGAATATTTCTGAAACGCTCTGGCTCGCGGTTGATGACAGGCTCCTGAGCAGGCAAAGTCGGGTTCTCCGGTTCCTTCTGTTCAGGAATCTCCATTTCCTTCTGATCTGGGACATTGAGGACCGCCCCCGATGGGCTTCCTGGACTATTGCTTGTCATCTGGACATTCGAAGGCTCAGAGGAAGGATTATCTGAGCTAACTTGCTCCTCTTCCTCCTCAAAGATCACCATTACTAAAGCAGAAATGAGAGGCTTATTAAGCCTGCTTTTAAATTGGAAACGCGCTGAATGGAAGGAGCTGTTCAGGGAAATGCCTGAACTGTTCGAGGCTGGAGAAGAAGGCGCAACAGGGGCAATGGACGGGCCCGAATTGTCAGAAGGCGGAGAGGGAGGCGGAACAGTGGATATAGGAGCGATGGTGTGCGGAGCAGAGCCACCTCTGCTGCATGAACCTCCCCTGGATCCGGTGTTACTGCCTCGGCGCGGAGTGCCTCTCAGACGCGACATTTTCACAATAAGGAGCAGGCTGAAGAACCACAGGTGAGAAGAGCAAGAAGGCAAATTGAGCGCAGGCAAATTAAGCCAGGTAGCCCACCTTATCCTTGACGGACAAGAAGGAGAATTGGCTGTAGAAAGCCAAAGGGGCAATTGAACAGGGGCATAACCAGGCTTGCGATAAGCTTTCGCCCCACTGAAACCAGAGTCCTGAACGGACTTAATTGGGACCGAATGCTGAGCTCTGAGATGCTCTCTGGTGCGCTCTTTGGTGAGCCAAATGAGGCGCGCTGGTGTGCGAATTAAGCCCTGTTCCATATTCTTAACACTGTGTGCACTTAACTCAAGATCGGACCAACATTCCCCCTGCGCATTTACTCCTCTGCGCAGTGACATTACTGTTATCCTCTGTCCACAATTACTAAGGGCTATGAATGCCCGTCCCTCATATGCCATGAGCCGCCTGGAGCGGTTGGAGCCCTGGCCAGCTGTTGTCATGGCCTGTCCAATCATATAGACGTGTCATTAACACCCGCATCCGGGTCACCTTAAACGTAATTAATTGAGTTAGGCCCAATAATAACCGTATCTCGAAAGTTGTTGGAATGTAACGGAACAAAAGACAAGCTATGCAGATGATGGAACATGCCAAGCGAATGCCATCAAATCCCATAGAAACTCCTCAAAACCCCATGAAACATCTCCAAAAGTGCCTGGGCTCGCTGATAACGTAAACCTGCACCTGGGACTTGTCTGCCTCCAACCCTGAAAGTGCATCCTAACCATGCCATAAGGAACACTAGAAAAAGGAACATCACAAAAAATACACACATTATTTTAATTGCCAAATAAAAAAGTTAAAACGAAAAAAGGAAAAAAAAAATAATTGTCTTTTTTTGCTAGAAACGTGGTCGTACGGGCCTAGAACGTGCTTCAAGCCATACTAGCCACATTTCAACCTTGCGAAATTTGCCCGTACGACCTGAAACGCATTTTAGGCCAGTACCAAACGCATTTTCATGTTCCATTTTTGTTTCTCGGTTGAAATGCACTCCAGGCCAACGTTTCTTGAAACATAGGGATGAATTAAGCTCTAGAAAGCAGAGTACGTAATTTCCCTTTTGGGAATTTTGTGGTATTTTTTTTGAGAATTTTCTTTAGAAAATTTTATGTTGGCATTTTCGCCAAAAAAACCCATGAAATTACACCAAAAAACACTAGTAAATAGTAAACTGGAACCCAAAAGTTATACAAGCATAACAAATACATTGACAATTTGCAAAAGTAAACCTAGCGACTTAAATAGCACCAAAAATGTAGCACAAGGAATGACTCAGCTTTATTTATTATAATATAGAATGCATAGTACAACTGGAAATGTTTGATACAAAATAGAAAAGATGATAACTGAGTGGACCTCCAAATATTCTGCTATTATGCTAATCCAGATCTCTCAAAACTCCACAACGACTACGCTGTCTCTCCAACAACAGCTGCCACTGAATGTAATGTCCCAAACGGGATATTTTTCCAAATTTGCAGAAATTGAACTCAACCCAAATTTCACCATTAAATTATCAGTCATTTAACAAAAGATTGCCATGTAAAATATAATAGATAAAGTGCATGCAATTCCATAAAATGATAAGCATAAAATAATCTCAGCTTTATTATAATATAAACTGGGGTTTACATGGTGATACAATAAAATAAATGAGATGGGAAACTGGCCTCAAAAATCTGCTCCCATACTGTGTTGACCCTCCAAAACTGAACTGAAATATCACTACTGAGCTCTCCTGCGAATTCTGGATGAATTCATCAAGGGGAGATGGTACTCACCCAATCTCATTGAATCACCCGAGGGTTTCCGTCCTGGGGCTACTGCTTGAGTAGAGGACCGGGTTCGCAACCTTGCATATAAGAAATAATATCAAGTCCAAGATGCCCTCTAATGGCCTCCTCCTCCTCTTTTTATAGATTTGATGGACCCCTCTAGAAGCTCCTGTTTTATTGTTACTTTAATCATTGAGCACATTTCCCTTAATTAAAATATTCTTTTTAATGTGGGAAATTGGTAAATTGGCCACCATCCTCCTCAAGCCTCCGAAAGTGACTCCTATCCATCCCATCTTGTAGATCTTCTCGTTCTGGTTCCAACGAGCTATTACACTGAGGTGTTTTGCCAAGTATTCCTCCTGAAATGCCACCTTAAGCGTAATTAACTGAGTCAGGCCCATTAATAACTCAATTTTTTGAAAGTTGTCGGAATACAACGGAATGAAAGATAAACTATGCGGATGATGAAATATACCAAGCGAATACCATCGTACCTCATAAAAGCTCCCCAAAACCCCATGAAACACCTCTAGAAGCCCCTGGGCCCGTTGATGAAGTGAACTTGTACCTGTGACCTGTCTGCCCCAGCCTTGAAAGTCCATCCTAACCATGTCGTGAAGAACACCAAAAAAAGGAACATTACAAGTCCTCCCGCCCTAAGATTGCTTGACCTCAAGTAATCCAAACTTGTGGACCAGTCTGGTGGCCCAATATAGCTGAGACCCAATGCACGGATCCCATACAAACCGTTGGGTGAGGCTATGCCTCTGTGTCGACCCACCAAGAATGGATCCCTCAATGCCCGGATCCCAGACCAATCTCTGACCGAACTTGTCATCAATAAACCCTCTTGGATCCCAATGCCACCAAGCATCAATGCTCCATGGCTCCTGTTGGGATATAGCTTCGATTGTGAATGTTGCCCCATCGACTGCGTACCAACTCATTACCTCTCTCCAATCCAACCTTTGGCATAGATTGAGGTCAACTCTACTCCGTTGATGTTGGGCTAGTGCTACTGAAATATTGATGAACTGTCGATCCACAACCCGCTGCCTGCTGAAACATGCAATAACCCTCTCGTCTAAGGGTTCCTGTTGTACTGTGCCCCGAACTAAGAATGATACTCTATCAATAGGGTACCAACTCATGATCTCCCACCAATCTAATGTATGGACACTTGTGCAAGGAATATGTATACTAGGTTGATACTAGTCCGTGCTCAACTCCCGATGCTCTACTCGGTCAATCAAGACGTGTCCAAGAAATCCCGTCTCTCTCCCACTAATGGAAAAAAGCGGGGAAGATGTGCTGCAAGCTTTGTCTATGTACTCTTGGAGAGGGCTGCTCCCTAAAAATTTTGCAGCTTAGCTGGCTGCCACTACATTTGTTTGCACCTCATTAATGGCTGGCCCTAAGGATGGTTGTTCATCCTCCTCCACCATGGGCTCAACATGAACCTCCAACTGGCTCTCCCCAAAAGGCTCATCATGCATACTGGAATAGAAATCTAGCTTCCTGTCAACTACTCCATATGACTAGTTATGCTCCCTAGAGGCATCCTCGTGTGACCCTATGGACTCATCCAAAGAAGAGTCCTCATCCTGAAATACAGAAGGAATATCCTTCTTCTCTACCTTTGCCATCTCCTCTGCATCTCCCAAGCATGAGTGGTCAGGTCCCCAAGGTTCCTTGCAGATGAAGCAAAGACCCTTCCTCCTCAACTCATTCCTGCTACATGGTTGGTCACAATAAATCCGCTGCAACTCCTCCTGGGTCAACTGTCTCCTGAATAGTCCAATGTTTTGCTCAACTAATCTTTCGGCTAGTTCATAAGCAGCATATGAAACCAACTGTTCCTCCCTCCAAATGGCCAACAACTTAGACTGCAACCTCCTGCAAATGGCCTCATGGCCTCCCATACATGAGGACAGAATGGACTGCATGTGTGTTATGATTGTATCAGGACGATGTTTCCTAATGTTGAAGAAGCATTGGATCAAATTGTCACACACCAGCTCAAACATGAGGTCATAAGATCTAACCAAGGCCATGACTTCTAGAATCTCTAGCCTCTTCTCAAAAGTAGGACCCTCACTATTATCCAAATCCTGAAAGGTCTCCACCATTAGTCGGAAGACTCTCCTCATAAGGCCATCACTGTAAGGAGGTATGGGTGCGGTCAACATCATGATACTACTAAGACAAGAAGCAATTGGAAGTTTGACCCCTACACAAGGATTCTCCAAATTTTTTTTGTTGTATGAGAGCAAACATGGCTAGTTTTAGAGCCCAAACCAAGCTCTTCCCATCTGGCTGATGCACCTTGGAGAGAAGTGAAGCAAGTTCTTCAAATTTGAGTATGGCCTTTGTTGCAACCCCCATGCATATCTCAAATCTGTTCCAAGTGCATAAATTTTGTATCCCAACTCATGTTTTTTCTGTGATTGTTCTTGCTAAAGCAAAGTATCCCTTTGGAAAGACACCGGTTGATGGTTGCTGCTAGTTTATTAAGAGAACTTATGAGGGTTTGATCCATGTTTAAGTTTAATATGGTTTTGTTCACTATGTAGTTTTCCAATGTAGGTGTTTTCTTCCGAGTTTATTTCCAAGGATATGTATAGTCAATGTTAACTGTTTATTGCATGCCCAGAAATACAAAATCAGTGAAATATTAAGCTTGCAAGTTTTAAGGAATGAACTTGGAATCATTTCTTCGTTGAGGACAACCAATTTATCCCTTTTTGCATGGATGACACCCTCCAAAATGACCTCGTCTGATAGGCAATTCATCTTCTTTTGAGATTGTTGATATAACACTTCCCGTGCTAATTCTAGTCCCAGATGAATAAATCGGCTATACAGTTTCAATACACTCGTCACATTGCACACAAGCATCGCACTGGTATCTGCGCCTCTGTCCAATAATTGCCACAGTCGAATTTCCTTCCAAATCTAAGTTGAGTACTCTTATTTGACTGGAGTATGCGTTCTAAACGTGAACCTCTCCTGTCAATATGAGACTTACTTCCAAAAATTGATCTCTGCAAATTAGGAAGTCGATCTCTGTTAATAATGATATTAAACTTCGGGAAATTGCCAAGGAATTCACGTGAGTCTTTAGAAACAATAAGCTTATCATCCTTGATAGAGACGAGGCTTGCACATCGTGAAATTGCTCCAAAGCAGATTCAGGGTCAATAATAGCTGGACGGTCAGGACCTATCACTTCAAACTTTCTAAGCAACATTTTTTTTTATCAGCTCGAATCACTTTTGAAACACTGCTTCAACTATGCCTTCAGCTGGAGTTAAACTCATGGTTCTGTCACCTGTTGTATATTCCTCAAATGTTGTTATAGCAACAAATTGGCTCACACTGCATTTTGGTTCTTCAGTGAAACACCTCCAACATGTTGAGGAACTCGACTCACAAAAGGAAACCCAACTCATTCCTTGGTCTCTGCTTGCACTAACTCATCACACCATTTTATTGACATCTCTCATACACAACATTTCATCGCAATTGAGCTTGTATGTCGTCACGCCTTTGTTACATAAGTCGACCAACGCTTCCCAAGTTTTGCTACAGTTGGTTTTATTGACAGGCAAATCGTTCTACCTTTCATCCAACACAAAGTATCACACTCACGAGCGATTCAATGCGTTAAAAGATTCGGCCCTCTGAGCGCACGACCATTCCACGTAGGCAGCCCGAATCCTCAGTACGCACACAACCGCCACGAGCATCTTGCACATTGCCCAAACTAAAAATTCAAACGTTGCATGATCTCTGTCAACGAACAAGTGCGCATTATCCTTAGGCACTCATACGCTCTAGCTTATTTGGTCATCGCATTGACATTCCTTATGCACCTTAAGCATTACGACCAATGTCAACACCCTACATACATGTCACACAAGCTCCCATGAATTACTAGCGATCTATCCCCAGATCGAACTTGTTCATGAATCCCCTTAACAAGCAACTGCGGGTTCCAATCACACCAGTGGACGCGTACAACAAGGAATCAAACACCTGTGTATTGGTTGTTTATAAACATTGACCAGGTTAATGACCCACGACAATCCTACCCTTGTTTGACTTGACAAATAGTCAGCCAACCAATATCTGCGTGGCTGACGACTTGACTCAATTGCACCGGGGATTTCTAATTTCGGCCCTCATGAATTCTGCTTCAACAAGACATAACTCGACTCCCCGGGTTTAGATTACTTGGCTTTAATACGACAATTAACAAAGGAATCGACTTCTGCTTTGCTATGTAGAGAGATAAATTCGACCTTTGAATAATGATTTGGCCTGTCAAAATGATACTACAGCCCCTCTGAACAATAATTCTTCTTCAATTCATCGTCTTTTATTTCACGCGTGACGTGTGTTTATCCTTGTAGTGGCACTTCAGTAACCCACCCCAAGATAGTCTATTTGACCTCAGGCACACTTGGTTTGATCTGTAATAAACCCTCAGACTGGCAGGAAAACCAACTTTGATACCACTGTAATGTCCCAAACGAGATATTTTTCTAAATTTGCAGAAATTGAACTCAACCCAAATTTCACTATTAAATTATCATTCATTTAACAGAAGATTGCCATGTAAAATATAATAGATAAAGTGTATGTAATTCCATAAAATGATAGGTAGAAAATAATGTCAGCTTTATTATAATATAAACTGGGGTTTACACGTTGATACAATTAAATAGCTGAGATGGGAAACTGACCTCAAGAATCTGCTCCTGTACTGTGCCGACCCTCCAAAATTGAACTGAAATATCACTGCTAAGCTCTCCTGCAAATTCTAGATGAATTCACCAAGGGGAGATGGGTACTCGCCCAATCTCACTGAATCACCCAAGGGTTTCCGTCCTGGGGCTACTGGTGGAGTAGAGAATTGGGTTCTCAACCTCTCTCATACAAAAAAAAATATCAAATCCAAGATGTCCTCTAATGGCCTCCTCCTCCTCTTTTTATAGATCTGATGGACCTCTTTAGAAGCTCCTATTTTATTATTATTTTAATCATTGAGCACATTTCCCTTAATTAAAATATTCTTTTTAATGTGGGAAAATGGTAAATTGGCCACCATGCCTCCTCAAGCCTCAGAAAATCACTCCTATCCATCCCATCCTGTAGATCTCGTTCCGGTTCCAACGAGCTATTACACTAAGGTGTTTTGCCAAGTATTCCTCTAGAAATGCCACCTTAAGCATATTTAATTGAGTCAGGCCCATTAATAACTCAATTTTTTGAAAGTTGTCAGGATGCAACGGAACGAAAGGTAAACTATGTAGATCATGGAATATACCAAGCGAATGCCATTGGACCTCATAAAAACTCCCCAAAACCCCATGAAACACCTCCAGAAGTGCCCAGGCTCGCTAATGAAGTGAACCTGTCCTTGTGACTTGTCTGCCCCAGCCCTGAAAGTCCATCCTAACCATGTCGTGAGGAACACCAAAAAAAGGAACATTACACTGAATCAATTGAAAGACGATAAAGCACTAATTGAGGATTTGAATGATTCTCACTCCAATATCCCTGAAGATTGATGAAACTCCTAGATGAAGTCTCCTCAAGGAGAGTTGGGTTTTCGTCCAACACTCAACAATGTACCCGAGGGTTTCCGTCCTAGGGCTGGGGAAGTTGGGAACTAGGTTCTCCAAACCTCATCAATAGAAAATGTCAACAATCCAAGATCCTCCTCTTTTTATAGATTTGGACCCTCTAGAACCTCCTATTTTATTATTATTTTAATCATTGAGCATATTTCCCTCTTTTTAATTGAATTAAAATATCTTTTTAATGTGGGGAAATGGTGAATTGGCCACCATGCCTCCTCAGGCCACTGAAACTCACTTCTAACCATCCCATCCTGTAGATCTTTTCGTTCCAGTTCCAACGAGCTATTACACTAAGGTGTTCTGTCAAGTATTTCTTGTAGAATGCCACCTTAAGCGTAATTAATTGAGTCAAGTCTATTAATAACTTTGTTTTTTGAAAATTGTCGGAATGAACTGGAATGAAAGGCAAACTGTGCGGATGATGGAATATACCAAGCAAATGCCATCAAACCTCATAGAAATTCCTCAAAACTCCCCCAGGACCCCTGATGATGTAATCCTGCTCTGGCGACCTGGTCATCACATACCCTGGAAATCCACCCTGGTTGTACTATAGTGGAAGATAAAAATGGAGACATGATAAATCCTCCAGCTCTAATATTGCTTGCCCTAAAGCAATCCAAATCTGCCCACTATAGAGGCATCTGCAAACTAATACCAGGATTCCATATGAACCACTGTGCTATGCGATGCCTCCATGCTAACCAATCATGAACGGATCCCGAAATGCTTGGATCCCAAACAAATCTCTCGCTCATCCTACTATAAATAGATCCTCTTGGATCCCAATGCCACTCTGACCAATCATCTTCGCCTATATCCCATGGCTCTAATTCAGCGCCATCTCTGGCCATAAATGCTGCTCCACCAATAGAATACCAACTCATCATCTCTCGCTAGTCCAACCCTTAGTATAGACCAAGGTCAACCCGACTATGCTGATGCAAGCCTGGTGCAAATGGTACGCTGATGAACTGTTGGCCTACATCCCTCTGCCAACTAAAACATGCAATATCCCTTACATCTAAGGGCTCTTGATGTACTATGTCTCTGAATAGACGCTCCATGAATAGGATACCAACTCATGATCTCCCACCAATCTATCCCGAATGCGTAGGCAGGTGTACATGGAACAAGTCCCCTAAGCTGCACCATGCCCATCTCACATGACTCTATCTATCCAATCAACAATATCCATCGAGAAAATCTTGCCTCTCTCCCTATAATGGGTACAAGTGGCCAAACTATTTTGCACGACCTGTTTATGTACTCTTGGAGAAGGCTACTCCCTGGAAGTACTGTAGCTTTGCCCGCTGCCTATGCATCCATCTATATGCCTCATCAGTGGGTTGGCCCAAAGATGGACGCACCACCATCTCCAAAAGAGCCTACCTCATCTGACCAGAAACTCCATGCTCCACCAGTCCATTTGTCACCTGCAAAACTGTCCTGTCATTTCGCAATGCCTCTTGATGACTAATGTCTGCAAATATCACCTCCCTACAAGCATCCTACATATCTATATGCTCCTCATCAACGACTAGCCCCAGAGACTGCTGCTCATCCTCCTCTACCATGGGCTCGACATGAGCAGCTGGCTGACTCTCCAAAAATGGCCCATCACACATACTGTGCTCCACTGTGACTCATCGAACATGGATGTGTAATATTCTTAATGAAAATATTAAGTGATAACAGTAGTGAAATCATACACATGCAATACAAATTGTACACATGCAAAAAGACCAGATTACCCCAGAAATAACACCCAAAACGTTGAGCCTTTTTATTAAATTAATCAGATGGAGTACAATGAGTAGGAACAAAAGAACTTGGGCTTGCTACAATGGATACCTCATCAACTATCGACATCTCATCAACGGGTGTATGCTCAACTGTATCCTTGCCAACCATGGCCCCTTCAACTACTTTTTCATCTTCTGCCATGATCCTCCTCCTCATCCTTGCATAGTTCCACTAAATTCTCATTGATTTGTGCATGTCTCTTAGTTCACATAACTGCCAAAAGAAGGGATGCCTGAATGTCATGTCCCAATGATTGGTATGCCTTCCAATTTGCTGCCAATACTCCACATCAGTTGCAATCATGTCTTGCCATCTTGATGCATTATCCATAATTTTGGGCATAATGGATTTATTGTATAATTGAGAATGGTCCTGATTCCCAATTGGGGTATGAAACAGCTGCCCCCCCACATCAATCATCATTTGCTGCATCCTAATCACCTCATTCAAGGTCACTGCCATGTTGTTTGATTTTAACCTTTCTTTGGATCCCACAATTTCTTAGCTTTTTATTTTGGTCTTGTCATTATTTGGCTTAAGGCCCACAGCTTGGCCAAGATCATGCTCTGATATTGCTCTAATATTCCTAATGGAAATATTAAGTGAAAACAATAGTGAAATCATAAACATGCAATAAAAATTGAATACTTGCTCTCTTGTTTGTTTACTTTTATGTAATAATCTTTGCATAATTGTTGTCGTGTTCATGTAAATGATTAAAATATAGCTATGCCATTCTAAAACAGAGAATACAACTCTTGCTTGGCCCATTCTATCTTACTCCATTTATTCTTGCTTTTGTATGAGGATCTTATTGTGAAAATTTCTGAATCGAACAAGTGAGAAATCGTACTGCATTAATCTGATTTGCATTACCTACTTGTGTTCATTTAGCAAGTTATTTTCAGAAATATTCAGAAAATATCAGTGTTCCACTGGGACTCGCCCCCCCCTAGGGGTCTAGTTTCCTCGCTCCCCCGCGCTTCGGGGACTTGGGGACGAGTAGGGGACGTTTCCCCACTCTCCCAAAATGGAGGAAACTCAAGGGGACGTGCCAGGGAAACGTTTCCCTTCCCTGAGGGGGCGTTTCCGAAAAGGGGGACGTGGGGGACGTGGGGGGCGTGGGGGGATGAGAGGGGACGAGGGGGGCGAGAGGGGACGTGGGGGGACGAGGGGGGGCGAGGGGTGACGTGGCACACCTTTAATGCATTAAAAACCATTTTAATTAACTAAACACCAAACTTAATCTTTAATTAAGAGTTAATTAATGTTTAGGGTTTTGGAAAATCGTTGTTTCATGTTATAAAACCGGCACCTTGAACCATGAACAACACACTCACAGCCTTTGCAAGTTCGCTGAGCGCTCCACTCACTGCGTTGGATTTCATTGTTCGGATTCATTATTCCAGAACTGCTCCCTCCCTCTGGTCAAGCGTCCTACAAGCAGCAGCTGACAACTTCCATCGAGCATTGTGCGAGCAGCACCTCCCTTCAAGCATCGTGCAAGCAGCCTGCGTGTGAGGAGCGGACTACTACAACTTAACAGGTTAGTAACAGTTCATTTCATGAGCTTTTGCCACTGTCGCCTGCGTAACTGCGTAAGAATGCTTTTGGACAATCATCACAGTGTCTGTCTCAGAGCAGTGTCAACCAAACTTGAGTCTTGACTGTGCTGAAGAGTGTGAGTTGAATGCAACTTCTCAATGTGTATATATTGTAATGAGTCATGACCCTTTGCAATTCCATGATGGAATCCATGAAACAGAAAAATAAATTCCCTCGCTCTAGAACTTCGCTGTAATAACTTAAAGTTTTATGTCAAGAACTAGTTTGGTAATTAACAAGCCTCTCAGGTTGAGTCAAAGTGCCAAAAATGACTTATTTAAATATTTTTTACACTAGGTTGGCAAGATCTGAAATACGATTATCAAGCTATATCAGTCCAATGGGTTAGATCTATGGGAAGACAGGCAGTTTAAGTCTACGTCCCCAAAAATGGCTTCTTTTGCCATTAAGTTAGCAAGATCTCAAATTAAATTGCATAGTATATTTAATAAATAGTCCCTGTATCATTATTGATTGTATTAGGAATTGTATACAAAAGGTAAATTACCTAAAAAAAGTCAGCGAATTAATACAATTTGTTGAAAGTGCAAGCTAGGAAAACCAAGACCTTGAATCGGTTCAATATGGGCTCTCCCCGTTCATGGTGATAGTAGGTTTAGGAAAAGAGCCTACTGTCACATGTTCTGAAAAGTGGATCTGACTATTTTGTTTCCAGGAACCAATTAATCACAAGTATGGGTGAAAAATCCGACTTGTAAAAACTTAAAAGACTGCCTCCTTGACTACCATGCGTTGTGTTGATGAGACCTGACTGAAATATAATATTGTTGATATAATAAGACTTGATTAAAATACAGAATGTTAATATTCCACCAGCCACCCAACTACTTTCCTATATGATTTCTCAAAATTCTGCCCTGACATCTAATTTTGATCCCATGAGAACTTAAAGGGTTCAAAATATACATTCGCTCAAAGAAAGAAACCAGCAGGATCTGTAAAATGGAAACTAACTAAGCAGTCTAACAACATGAAAAGAAGAAAATAACTTCCACTTACGTGTCTATCATTTTTTACATGAGATTGCCGATGGAAAAATCTATGGCACAAGGTTATGGCTGTCGCAATGGTTACCTGGGAACTGAATAAACAATAGACAGTCAGCCTATTACTATATTAGGCCTATGGTGATTGGTCTTTACCTGTGGAAAAAGCATCCAGGTTTCGTTTAGTCCAAATTCCAAAAATGATTTCTTTTAGACTTTTTCTCTAGGTTAGCAGTATCTAAAACAGAATTGTGAAGGTATAGCAGACCTATGGGCTAGTCCTATGGAAGCATTGCCAAATAGGCTATTCATATATTAATATTATCAGTTGAAAATCTACGGCCTGCCTAACTAATATGTCAAGAACTTAGAAGTCCAGTTTCTCAAAATCATTATACATAATCCACTATAGTTCAGTTCTCTCTATGTTTAAGTTTCCTTCTAAGAAGGACAATTTTCTCTTTGTTTAAGTTTTCTTCTAAGAAGGATTGTGTAAATTTTCAAATTCATTGCTTTCTTGCTCCAGGAATTCTAAATTCTTTAACTCAAGGAATATAACTTACCAAATCAGGTTAATAAATTGTTAATTAATACACTTGGCAGATGTCAATAGCAAACTTAGAAACCACTGTCCAAAAGAAAAAGCCTACCAAAAGAAACACTAGGGAAAATTACAAAAAGACAGAACTAGATTGTGCAATAATTGGACTCTTGATGTATGATGTATCAGAGTTTACTTTTATAATTTTATGTTAATATTGAATATTCGCTGTTCAATATTCAATGTTCATAGTAGGAAGTGGAACATCAATATGGTTTAAACTTTAAACTTTAATCATTATGTATGATCATTGATGTATGATTATAAATTAGCATTTTTAATTTATTATTTTATATGATCATTATAAATTGGATAATGTCAAATGATTTTCATATCAATGATCATGTTTGCAGCTTTTCAATTCAAACCAAATTGTATAGGTGGACTCAATTAATAAATTAATTTATATTTATAAATTTAAGACCCTGACTCCCCCACGTTTCCTAAAAAATGGTAGGGAGCTTTTGCATAGGCCGCTCCCGCGCCCCCTCGCTCCCTCGCCCCCTCGTCCCGGAACCTTGGTGGAACATTGGAAAATATTAATGCAAATACACTGCAGCCTACACTAATATACAGATCAAGTACTGAAAAATAAATGAGACAACCACACAAAGGACACACATTTTTTGGACTAAATGTCCCCGAATAAACCCAGTGTGGGAAAACCAGTGCGGTAGATATGAGGGTTTTATTATTAAGCAGATTTTTGAATACAACTAGGGTGCCAAATCCGGCTCACCCAATAGAGAATAAACCCGGCAGAAGTACCTCTATCCGGAGACAGATATTTTGGCGGATCCAATAATTGGATGAACAAACCCCACAGGTGACTGCGTTGTCCCCAGCATTGTGCAGTGATGATTGCTCAGAGCTTTGCGCTGGAACTACGTCACCTCCTCTAGGAGTTGCGTCACCCTCCCAGTGAGCCTTCCCGGCTTAGAAATCGATTTGCTGAATTGCTGCTTGATCTGCCTCACAGAAACCCCAGTGCTGCCACTAAGTGAATGCGTTAGCTCGTCTAGCCTCTGCATCACCCTCTAGAGCTGCGCTGTCTCTCCTTGGTGCTGTGCTGCCTCTCTGCTATGTATTCTTGGCCTTGGACTGAAGTCCGTCTACCGAACTGCCCCTCTCTGCACTAGAAACTTACTCCGAAATTCTTAGCAAACCACGCCCCATAATTTCTAACTAGCTCAAGCATTGCTTTCTCTGCGTGTATTCTCCAACTGACCCCAAGCCTCCTTTTATACTTTTCTTGTTGAGAAATCAACAGTTATAATCTAATCTCTAATCAATGGCTAAGATTAAATTAGACTTGATCCTTGTCTCTTAGAAGCTTCTCATCCATATTTCCATTAATACCCATTAATATTTTAATTTTCGTAAGTTTAGACTTAGGAAATCCATTAAAAATATTAATTATTTTAATAAAATACAATCCGGGTGGAATTTCACCAAACGATTTCTGGGTCTTGGAGATCTCACGTGGTCTAGCCCCTCCACAAAATTTCGGAGCTAGAGCACATTCGATGATACCCAAAAATCAACACTCTCTCAACGAGGAATATGCTCTAGCAATACTTCCTAGCAAGTATCACACTGATCCACGACATCGGTCCTCTACGCTGCTGATACTCGGCTTGCTGCCCTTCATCCACTGCGATGCTGCACTCTGTACTGCCGCCCATGACACTGCCACTGCTGCATCTATACTGCAACTCCCTCTCAATATGCTGCATCATGTTGCCCATAACACTGCCACTACTAACTGTTGCACTGCAACTCAATTGCTGAGAAGTAAGCAACTGAAAAATCCACCCAAAAGCAGGCATGCTGGTCAGTCTGGATGTCCCTAGACGTTGAAGCTACCTCTGCTGCTAATCTGTGCTGACCCTCTGATGCTACTGCACTGCTGTTGTATCTGCTTTGTGCCTCCCGCACTGCTGCAACATTCCACTGCGCTGCTTCAGACTTCGACACTCTAGCTCTGCCACTGTTGCTCTATCATCCCTCGCACCAATTGACTCCCATCATTCTGCTACTGTCATTAAGGGCTCCCATAGCCTTATCTGATCCAAGAGTTTGGGCACCTCAAGGATCCTGCCCCCCCATGTAGCCCTCCCGACTACAACTCAATATCCCCCCACCTCTTCTCTAAAGATGCATGAGGCTCACTCATGGCGCAATCCTCATCGTCCTCTTTGTCAGCTTGCGCTGGTGCAACTTTTGAGTCAAAATTCTCTTCTTTGCGCTTCTTTTGAGGGCACTACGTGGCGAAATGACCCATTTCTCCACATCTGAAGCCCCTGACTTTGGATATGTCCTTCATTCGTTTCTGCTGCCCTTACTGTCCTACTGATGCGAGAGTCACATCCTCCTCTTCCTCCTTGATTCTAACACCTTTGTTGCTGCTTCCCGCCTTGGTTAATCGTCTGATCTCTTCCTATCGAAGAGCTGCGCACATCTCCTCCCAACTAGGAAGAGAAGCCCTGCCCAAGATGCTTTGGACAAAGGTTTCCGAGTCATCAATGACTGCATTCAGGGCAGTCCTGACCATAAATTCAACATTTGGTGTAGACCCTATGGAAGTTAGTTGGTCACGTATCCTTTGCAACCTGAGAAGGAAGGGATCAATTTCTTCTCCCTTTTGAATTTGAAACTGTCTCAACTGACTCTCAAGCAACATCTTCCACTGAATGGAAATTCCCTCGTACAATGTGGTTAAGGCATCCCACATTTCCTGTGCTGTGTCTTTCCTAGCAATATGTGGGATCACATGATCCTTGACCCCATCCAAGATCATGCACTTTGCTTTTGCCTGAGCCTCCTCGTACTTCTTGAGAGGATCAACATCAACCGGAACAACAACTGTCTTGAAGGCATAATCCTTGATGCGATGTTTATCCAAAACTGCCAGGATCCTAGCCTTCCAGATGACGAAGTTGGATGCTCCATCCAACCTGTCCTGATCCCTCAGTTCGTTAACGACCATCTCTGCTCAAATGAATGTCGAACTGGTTCTCTTCTCCCTCTTTCGCTGCTGCCCTAGTAAAACTTGGTTCTGGATTTCTTTGGCGCTAGAAATCCTCTAAGGAACAAGCTCCCTCTGAATTTCGATTTCCTTCACAAAAATCCTTCTGCCAACCATTGTCGAACTACCCCTCTTTGATCTCCCTTTGCTGCTACTCAACATTGGATCTAGATTTCGTGGCAAGAAATCTTCTGAGGAACTGATTCCCTCTACTTTGCTTCTGCCCCACTAGGTACTGTTCTGCACCAACAGAATCGATACCCCACTAGCAAATGAAATCTGCGTTGCACCTCTGGCCACGACAACCAGAAACAAGATTCAATAGTCTCTGCGTTGGTCCAATAACCACTGCGCTGCCCTCTGCAGCAACAACATCACCCAAACGGGCTGACGCATGCTCTGCGTGAGCCTCCATTGGTGACTGCGTCACCCCTCCTCTGCTCTCTTGGCCAGAAGTTGCGCTGTCTCTCGGGACAACTGTTTTCACACACAGATTTTCCTCTATCCTTTCGCTGATGGCTTCAGTTGTCCTTGATCTGCAATCACTTCAATACCATGTGAAAGTTTCTAAATCGAACAAGTCAGAAATCATACTGCAGTAAACTGATTTGCATTACCTACTTGTGTTCTTCATTTAACAAGTTATTTTCAGGAATATTTAGAAAATATTAATGCAAATACACTGCAACCTACACAAATATACAGATCAAGTACTGAAAAATAAATGAGACAACCACACAAGGGACACACTTATTTTTGGACTAAACGTCCTCGGAAAAACCGAGTGTGGGAAAACCGGTGCACTAGATATGAGGGTTTTATTATTAAGCAGATTTTTGAATACAACTAGGGTGCCAAATCCGGCTCACACAACAGAGAATAAACCCAGTAGAAGTACCTCTATCCGGAGACAGATATTTTTGCAGATCCAGCCACTGGATGAACAAACCCCACAGGTGACCGTGCTGTCCCCAGTGCTGTGCAGCGATGGCTGCTCCAAGCTCTGTGCTGGAACTGTGTCACCTCCTTTAGGAGCTGGGTCACCCTCCCAGTGAGCCTTCCCGGCTTAGAAATCGATTCGCTGAACTGCTGCTGGATATGCCTCACAGAAACTCCAGCGCTGCCACTAAGTGACTGCGTCAGCTCCTCTAGCCTCTATGTCACCCTTCTGGAGCTGCGTTGTCTCTCGCTGGTACTGTGCTGCCTCTTTGCTATGTATTCTTGGCCTTGGACTGAAGGCCGTTTGCCGAGCTGCCCCTCTGCACTAGAAACTTACTCCAAAATTCTCAGCAAACCATGTCCCAGAATTTCGAAGTAGCTCAAGTGCTGCTGTGTGTGTGTGTATTCTCCAACTAACCCCAAGCCTCCTTTTATATTTTTCTTGTTGAGAAATCAACGACTGTAATCTAATCTCTAATCAACAACGAAGATTAAATTAGACTTGATCCTCATCTCTTAGAAGCTTCTCACCCATATTTTCATTAATACCCATTAACATTTTAATTTTCCTAAGTTTAGACTTAGGAACCCCATTAAAAATATTAATTATTTTAATAAAATACAATTCGGGTGGAATTTCACCAAACGATTTCTGGTTCTTGGAGATCTCATGTGTTCTAGCCCCTCCATAAAACTTTGGAGCTAGAGCACATCCGATGCTACCCAAAAATCAACACTTATTATAAGCTAAGAGTCTAAAATGTGAGGGGCATCTTGTTCACGCAGTCAAATAGTATCAGCACAAGATGTAGATTATATTTTGAACTAAAGTTGGTCTTATTTTAGTAAGCAGGTGATTACACTTGTTCTTAAAGTTTCTGCAAAGCCACATAACACATTCATTAGTTTTTTCATTAATCCATCAGCATCTCCTGTATAGCTTGGATTATTTTGAAGGGTATGGTTAAAGCTAGCATAATCAAAGCAATAATGGGGAAATGCAAGTGAAAATTTCTTAGATTGAAGAACTATTCAAGTAGAAAGAAATGTTTAAGAAACTTACTATATAAAAGGCATATAATGTCCTTTTCTTATGGTCATATTTTCATTACGTTTGTATCTATATAATTGTCTGCAAGAAATTTTCTCTCGTCTTCTCAGATGCCACATATGACAGAACCATGTAGGAAAGGGGAGAACATACAAACTATTCAAATTCCTCTCAAGATGTTTGTTTCATTCTGAGATATCTCATGACCTTGATTAATTTGCATGCATGCATGGATATATTCTTGTGGATTTATTCTCAATCTAAGTGAATAACTTGTGCAGGCAAAAAATGTTTATGGTGCTCTTTATGGACTCGAGGTAATCTTTTAGCCATGTGCTTTTTGACATTCTATTTATGCTCAAAGTGAAAATTGTAAGATGATGAGCTACACAAAATAGTTATGTATGTCCCGAAATAGAGATATTTTTCTTCTAGCAAATATTTTAATTAATAAGTCCTAAACTCTAATCGACATTGAGAGCCATCAAGCATGAAAGACTGCAAATTGCAAATGGTAAGTTTCTTTTAATCTTGATGTTTCCTAGGTCTAAATTTTTGTGCAATATTTGGCATTCACAAAGTTGTGAGTTTGATTCTCAAATTTATACGGATTTATTACAATATGCATCTTGCAGACGCTAAGCCAGCTATGTTTTCTCAACTTTACAAGAAGAAGAGTCATAGTTCCAATGGCTCCTTGGACAATAATTGATCAGCCCAGGTTCTCCTACAGGGGACTCTTAATTGGTAAGCATAGTCTTACTAGGAATGAAACTAAACTGTATGCATTATGATCAGAAGAATATATAGTTGCGTTCACTAAAGAAAAAATAAAAGGAGATATATAAAAAGGTATCTTACTAAATAATTGAATTTCGTCACTGTCAATCTCTGTTGGAATGACCATTCATAGGTATTTTATATCCTTTTTATAGTTTACCTATATTCGTTAGTGGTAATCAAATACTTCCATGATTCCATCAAACTAATGATGCTAATTGACACGTCTTTTCTGTTGGCTGGTGCTTCACTTGAAGTTTTAAGATCTGTCATTAGATCCTGCAATAAAGTATCTAACAATATGTTAATATAAAAGACAGCAGAGAAAAATAAACTGAATACAAATAAAACAATTTAACTCATAAAATTACTCTACTTGAGACATAATTTAGGTGGAAAACCCATTCGAGGAAAAACACAGAGAAAGGATTAGAGCTTTCATTAAAATAATAATGGATCCATTACATTTTACTTGCTTCTTACTCGCACCCCTAGTTTGTACTTGTAAAAATAAACTTTATTACAATACCATGGGCCCAATACCATGGGTTACCAATAACATGGGTGTAGACAACACACTTGACTCCTTCCGTAATATTCCAGAAGCATGAAAAAGTCAAAATATTTTATATTTTATTTTACTTTGATTTGGTCTCACACCTAACAATCTCCTACTTCCGCAGCTGCCACCGTTAACACCAATAAAGCAAATAATTGACCCATCATATCATCCGGATAAACGGGAAATTACCGAAAGGTTCGAATTGACAGCCACCAAATAGAAGCTAGATTGATTTTTTTTGATATCTTTTCTCTTTCGTTGCTACTAATCCTTTCCCAAGATTCCTTTCATCATGTTTGCATTACTCCAGCCAAGGTTTTACAAAGCTCTTGCTTATCCCTTGGCAAAATCTTTGTTAACATATCAGTTGGATTGTCTTTAGTGTGTATTTTCTCCAACTCTAGCAGCCCGTCATCTAACACTTGACGAATCCAATGATATTGAACATCAATGTGCTTTGTCTTAGAATGATATGCTGGGTTTTTTGCTAAATGAATGGTGCTTTGACGAATATATTATGGCCTCCCTTTGGGGTCAAGCTCGACCCCTTTTTGCAGTGGAAACTCAACCCCTCAACCCCTCAACCCACATGAAACTTAGCCAACAAATAGCTTGAACCCGACCTCAATTGAAGCACCCAATATCAATGATTTGACCCTCCAAATGGGCCCAAGAATTCGTTTGCTTAATGGATATCCTCAACCTATATAAGACAGATAGAATAACACAAGTCAGTTCTTAAAATCAACTGATAACACCACTGATTTCTTCTGCTAATATTTTCTTCGTTTAAGCACCATGGCGAAATTTGAGTGATCCTGCTCCCAAACTATCTAGGGTGTATAGTTTCAACATCGAAACTAGCAACTAGCAAAGAGGGTTTTAAAAAATCCTAGACTCTTTTTCAAGAGCTCTCAAAATTTCTTTTTCTCAAGTGAACAAATGCAAGAATGAAAAGGGACTCCTCATTTTCCCTCTTTTGTAACTCATTCGCCACTTTTGCCACTTTTTTACCCTTTCTTTTTAATAAAGTCACTTTTGTGGGTTTTCTCACTATATAGTTTTAAAGTGACTTTTCATTAGCCTAGGACCCATATTCCCCTTTTCACCACTTTAGTTGTTGCAATGTTTTCTCTTAGGCGGATTGTGTTCTCTTGATTAATTTTTCCTACCTTAGCCTACAGGAACCTTATTAGGCTAGCAGATCCCCTCCCTTATGTCTCCTAAGTGGATGGGGACATTACAGTCCTCTCTGTCCAACATTGTTTGTCCTCAAGCAACATTAGTACCGGATGTTGGAGCACCTGTTCCTCTTCCCATGTGGCATCTTCAACTGGCAAATCTTTCCATTTCACCAAGCACCTCCTTTATAGTCCTGTTCCTCAACTACTGCTCCCTTACCTCTAGAATTTCCTCAAGAACTAAAATCAACTCCCCTTCCTCATCCAGTGGTGGAAGCTCAGTAGAAGTGACTACATGCTATCCCATGGCCTTTTTGAGTCAAGAGACATGGAAAACATTGTGATTCTTACACCTCTATGGAAGCTCTAGCTCAGAGGCCACCTCCCCTACACGCCTCACAATCTTATAGGGCCCATAGTATCTGGGTTTCAGCTTCTCGACCCCTTTCATTTTGAGCGATGATTGCCTATACGACTGCAAATGAAGATACACCAGGTCCCCAACCTCAAAGCTACGCTCTACCCAATGCTTGTTTGCATAGACCTTTTGTTGGTTCTAAGCCATCTGCAAATTGTTTTTGAGGACCCGCAGTATGCCCTAGCTCTCTGGAATCCAATCCTTAGCCAAAGGAGCTTGGCTATTGTGAATACCTGATCCACAAATTTTGGAGCTTCATATCCATATAGGGCCTTGAAGGGTGTCATTCCAATTGGCATGTTGTAAGTGGTGTTATAACAATGCTCTTCTAGGTGTGACCACTTTTCCCATGCTTTTTGTTGTCCAAATACATAGTTTCTGAGATAGCTCTCTAGCCATTTGTTGACTATCTCGGTTTGTCCGTCAGTCTACGAGTGGTAGCTAGTATTAGGGGTTAGCTCCATCCGAACCAGTTTGAACAACTCCTGCTAGAATTTTCCCATGAACTTGCTATCCCTGTCACTCACTATGGTCTTCGATAACCCATGCACTCTGAATACCTCTTTGAGAACAACTCTGCCACTTGTGCTACTGAATATTTGGAAGGTATGGCGAAGAAGTGTGCAAACTTCATGAGCCTATCCACCACCACACAAATACAATCCTTCCCCTCCACTTGGGGCAATCTTGTGATGAAATCCATGGAAATGCTTTCCCATTTCTGCTCCAGGATGGGATGTAATGTTCCGAACTTAAATAAATAGTGATATGCAAAGCAAAAACGATTTACAACACAAAAATTTTAAACAATCAAGGAATGCTCACAGAAATTCTGGAATGAAGAACCAACTGAGCCATTTTATTAATCAATGGAGCAAGTACAATAGTATGGAGGAATGCACCTAGGCTTGCCTCAATGGCAAGCGTGACAAAACCTAGGTGATAATACAATGATCTCAAATGCTCGAAATGATTGCTCCTATAATGCTCTGCATTGCCCAGAAAACTTCATTGTTGCCTGGAAAGGGACTGCAAGAAACTCCTCCTATGCTTAGAAAATGATGAAACTTCAGCGACAAACTCTTTGGCCAAAACCCACAAAACCCAGAAATGGTTTGGCCCGATTTGGACTTCCCAAAATCGACCCCGAAAGGCACTATTCAATCCCCAACAATTCTACACATTTTGCTGCAAATATACGGCTTAAAACCCCACCTTTGGTGCTCAGAAAATTATGAAACTTTATATTTGGGATCCTTGTCAAAAACCCAGTAAAACCCAGAAAGGATTTTGGCTGGTTTAGATTTTTGAAATTCGACCCCCTTGAAGCCCAACCTCAGCTACAACTACAAAACTCGGCCTGCTGGAAGCTGCCTGTAAATCCCCCTGGAAATGCCCCAAAAGTGCTGGGATGACCCTTGCTATCCAATCCCTGACTTCTCGGGTGAGCTCTTGGCCTATGACACCTGCTCCTAAGTTTCACGAAAAACTGCTGAGTGGCCTCTACACTGTCCCCTAGCCCAACAATTCGAACTGCTGGAATGCTAGCTCTGCTGGCTATAAAACTCAACAAGAATGCTGGTCTATTCCTGCTATCTCAGCTCCCTAACTCTCCAACAAACAATTTGATCTCTGCTGGCCTCTATCTCCCTCTGCGCATTCTCTAGCTGCCTAGAAATACGCACTCCCTGCTCTGCGCTAGTTGGTGGTGCTATGTCACTGCCCCAGAACTCTTGAAATCCTTCTAGAACTGCCTCTCTAGGGCGGGCACGGATGGTCCCCCGAAGTAGAGGTTGAATCTCCCGCTTGAGAGATTTGTGGCTAAACAACCGGTTGACTCAGCTAAACAGCAGAGTGAACAGTCAAGTGATTTTGTTTGCAAGATGTATGAATGAATCCCAAAATGAGAGCTGCTCCCTCCTTATAACTCCTTGGGCCCCCCTTGCCTCATGTGGGCCACTCCATCCACCTATTCGACTTTCCCTCCAAGCTATTTGAATGGGCCAATTCGAATTCCCATGTGGGTGGCCCCCCACATTGTACTAGCAACCAAATTTAGTCGAATTGCCTCTTAAGACCCTAACTCGAAAATCATGGGGTCTCTTCCTTAGCCAAACTTGTGCAAAATTGTGTAGCAACACCCTGTTACAAATGTGTTTGAAAAGGGACATGACAGTTCTCCCCTCCCAAATGTTGCTTGCCCTCAAGCAATCTCAAAGGTGGGTGCTCCAATATGTTCTCACCCTCCCATGTGGCATCCTCATCTTGCAAGTTTTTCCAACCCTCCAAAAATCGCTTGTCCTCAAGCAATGCCTGAACGAGCATCCTCTCTAATTGTTGCTCCAACTGTCACTGCTACATGTGCCATGGTCCCATATGTGCCACTGAATTGTCCCTGGCCTCAGCATTGTCCTGATATGAAAGAATCCTTCAATACCCGGATCCCAAGCCATCCTGTCCAACACGAAGCTCCCCTCGCTCCACTCACTGTCTTGCCTGGTGCAAATACCAGAATTCCCTTGCTCCATCGGTGACTCACTAAAGCCAAATGGAAGATACGTATGATCTCCCCTTGTAGTAGCCGGTGCATCCCTAAAGGTTATTGAGCTGTGAAGAGTTGTAACGCCCCAGTTCCCTACTAGTCCCAGAGTGGTGCCACCATGCTGATGCTGCGCTACTCTAACTATGTCATACTCCCCATCATGTGCAGACAATATCCTCCTCTCCTGGAACTCAATGGTGGAATACTGAAAGGGGCGAGACACATCCTGCCTGGGCTTCTCCATGGCATCAAGGCCTACCCATCCAAATCTAACTTTGAACCTGTGCAACAATAGAGAATGTTTGCCTCCCAATATGATGAAACCCTTTGTGAACGCCCATGTGTCATGGCAAGAGAGAACTATATCACTCTATGCAACGACTCCGCTCATCACGAGTGATCTATCGATCTACTGAATCCTTGCATCCCATAGGTAGACCTGCTGCGGCATAGCCTTGACAACCGATGGAATCCCTTTGGCCCTCATCTCTAGTCCCTACATGCCACCCATATATAGGCTCCATACATCATGAACTAATTTGAAGCATGCTAAACTGTCCGTTGCCTGCCACTGTGTAGTATTGATGACCACTGGAACCACGTGTGCTAAATAGCTACCCCTTGAATGCAACCAATAGATGGGTATTTGATACGCGCAATCGACTCAGTGTATGTGGATCCATCCTGTTCTTGCCAACCATCACCATTGGTTCAGCGACCTGCCCCCTGGAGAATGTGTCGATACAATGTCGGGAACCCAGATACATACTGGACAACTATCTCAGACGTACACGGTATCCTCTGCTCATGCATGGTCTCGACAGGCCTCGTGGAAAGAGTGAAACATGTCTCCCCTGTGACCAGCTCCCCAGGCATAGGATCAGTGACGAATGATATGCCATCACTGTCGGTGGTCACCTCATCCCTCAACCTATGACTGTCAACTCGTGCACCAACTTAATGCCCCCGCTGAGAAGTCTCCCCTCTATCGCACCAAGTGTAATCCAAATATCTTGGGTGAGCTCCCCCTCCCCTGCTACTCGTGCCCAAAGTGTCAAAGGACAACAACTAGATCGCCTGTTCCTATAAGAGACGTAGAAGAGGGTCAGGAGTGTGAGTCCCCGTGGATACCATCAAGTATCGCTCATCTGTGTCCCCATCGATCCTGGGTGAGCTACACCCAAAGGTATGCCCGATATCTTCGTCCATGGGTGTCCCTGGAGGCAACACTCCAAGACTTCGTTGTACAACACCATACGCCTCTGCATACCACCGATCATCCCAGTACTCCTGGACACGCCACTATACACCGCGGCCTACCCCTATACACTACTAGATACCCTCGACTGTAGCTATGCCATCCTGTACCGTCCTGCTTCCTACCTGTGCCACTGCACCTGCCACTCCTCGCATGTACTCATTGCGATGTGAGGCGCTCCTACTCCGCAACGCAATCCAACACACTACAACGCACCACCATGCATCTCCATTGATCTGATATTGAAATAGGTATTATAGACTGTGTGAAGTTGCCTATGTTACTTAGTGCAATGGATCGAAAAGATTGCGAATAACATAAACACTTAAACAATTAGAAAACACATTCAAACCATCAACACAACCAAATTTAATAAAGGAGTTCACTAGAATTCTTAGCTACGTCTCCTGGTCTTTTCGCTTCCAGTGCTGACCTCTCTATTATGTCTTCAAATTGTTGTTACAGGTGTGAGCTCAGAAATAGAGTCTCAAACACACAAATGGATCTCACCTCTGTGTTCAACTCGAGTTTTCGAGTCAAAACGAGTATACACTCGACCGTACTTGGCCACTATGACCTCCAGAACCCTGGAACGGTTCAAAAACACCCTCTATCAACTTTTTTGGTAATATGGTATTAATATTCCATGTTTAGTTACAAACTACAATAAACATGGAATAATACGATTACACTAAAAACAGAGGATAAACCAAAGCACTGGTGAGCATGGAGTTGACCCCGACCGTCCGACCTTTTCCCTGGCACAGATCCCGATACCAAGTGATCCAATGATTATCGCATCCTGCTCGTCAACTAATCCGGATGATCTGCATCGTCGATCTGTCCTGCTTTTTCCGACGGCTGTCGCGCAATCTTGCGCTCCAACTAGCACGTCGGTTAATTCTTCGAAAGCACGCGAGAAAAGCTATTTTGGGATGCTACATGTCGACCACTGAGTGGAATCGCGTAGATTTATGAAAAACCACTTCCAGCCTTTGAGGTGCGCAAGAAACCATTTACTGCTTCCTTGCCGGAACTCAAAGAAGTTTAACTTCTTTTGAATAACCTCATTGCGTCCATTTTCAAAGCTAACCTGCTTGCATGTCTCGATGCGATATGCGTTGATTTCCTTTGATTGGATGATCCAATGACTGTGGTGTGAACCAATCACACATACGTCATTCCTTCTTTGCTGACATCATCCAGAACTTGTGACTCATTCTCGGGTTGCCATGTGTCCTGCTGATGTAGGCATTGACTTTTTGACCTAAATCTTTGATTGGCTGTAATTTCTTCATTCGAACTCGGCTTTACACACTGTTTGCACCATTGGTTTCGTATTAACGAGCACTTCAACGTGAGCCTACTTTCACTGCATTTGAAGACTTTTGATGTGGAGGTAAAAATGAATCCATTTTGGATCACTCCTCCCCACTAGAAGCTTTTTGTTCGCCAAAAGTTGGTTTTAGCTATCGAGTAAGTGAGGATAAAGTTCCTTCACTGTTCTAATTTCTATTCATCGTGCCTTACTTGGATTTGTACCTTTGAGTCCAACTCGAATATACTCAACATTTCTCCGTCGCGAAGTTCTTATCCTCCTGTCTAGAACTATTTCCTCCTGTAACTCATTGAGATACTCGGGCAAAAGATCTTCAATGGAAGGTAGCTGACCTTGCTCTTCGGGATCTTGAATCAATGAAGGTTCATATAATCGCAAGTTTTCAACATTTACGACAAAGTAGATTTGCATGTAGGCTGGTAGATCTAGGCGGAAAGCATTTTCACCAATTTTATCAAGTATTTTGAAAGGACCATATCTAATTGGTTTCAAATTTTTACCTTCCCATTGCTGTCTTTCTTTGCTGATATACAACTAGACTTGATCACCAACTTGAAAACTATGCCCAACTCGATGCTTGTCATGTTGTGCCTTATACTTTGCTTGGCTTCTTTCTAGCTGTTCCTGTATTGCTTGGTGAATTTCCTGGATTTGTTCAATGAACTTGGTTGCTTTGTCCACATCACTGTGTCCATCAATCGCTATGTCTTTACCAAAGACAAAATCCAAGGGAGACTTTGGTATAAAACCAAAACAAGTCTAAAAAGGAGATCTCTGAGTAGAAGAATGTTTTGCATGGTTGTAAGCATGCCGCACATAACACAAATGCTTATCCCAAAGTTTGGGATGCTTGCTGCAATATCCTCGAAGCAACTGTATCATTGTCATGTTGACCACTTCTGTCTGACCATCTGTTTGTGGATGAAATGCCGTGCTCTTCTTTAACTTTGTGTCCATTAACTCCCATAGACTTGACCAAAATTTCCCAACAAATCGAAAATCTCGATTAGATACAATGGAAGTGGGTAACCCAAAATGAACCCAGGTCCCATACATTTTGAAAGAACAACTTTGCAGTTTGTTTAGCTGTGACCTGTTTATTACATGGTGTCAAAATACACATTTTACTGAAACTATCTACAACTACATACAAATAATCATGACCCTTTCTAGACTTTGGCAATCCCACAACAAAATCCATGGAAACACTTTCCCAAAGACGAGAAGGAATTGGAAGTGGAGTATACAAGCCTAATTTTCTATTACTTGGCTTTCTTGTAGCACACATAGTACATCCTTTAATATATCTAGAAACTGTCTCATTCATTCGTGGCCAATAGTGGAATCTTTGTAATTGTGCAACTGTTTTACTTACGCCAAAATGACCTGATATGAGAGAAGTATGTGCTGCTCGAATTATATTAATTCTTTTAGTTTGTGGAATGCATAACTTTCCAAATGGTATAAGAGTTTGTCCTTTATATAATAATCCAATTCTTCTACTTGCTTGCCATGACTTAAAGTTGCATATACATCCTTAAAATCTGTGTCTTGGGATATTGTTCAATGTAACTTTCATGAATTACTAAATTATGCCTAAGTATTGTGGATACATTTATAATTGGTCTTGATAACATGTCTACAACCTTATTATGTATGCCCTTTTTATATCTGATAACAAGATGAAATTGCTGTATTAAACCCATCCTCCTGTGATGTCTTGATTGTTGAAATTTAGTTTGTGAGTGTAAATATTGAAGTGGTTGATGATCTGTATGTATGATTGTTTCTTTACCCATTATATAATGTTTCCACTTTTTAACACTCTGAACTAATGCATACAATTCTTTATCATATGTAGGATTATTAACTACCGCTGATGTAAATGTCTCAGAATGAAAGCATATAGGCTTTCTGTGCTGCAACAACACTGTCCCCATGGCATATTCACTTGCATCTGTCTCGATCTCAAATGGATGCTGAAGATTTGGCAGTGCTAGTACTGACGCTGTACTGATCCTTTCTTTCAATGTGTCGAAGGTTTTCTGCTGTTTGCCTCCCCACTGAAACACCTGTTTCACACTTGTCAAAGTATGTAAAGGAGCTGCAATCAAAGAAAAGTTAGCAATAAACTTTCTCCAATATTGCGCTGTCCCTAAGAAACTTCTAACTTCTGTAGCAGTATTGGGTTTAGGCCAATTTACAATAACTTCGACCTTAGAGGGATCTATCTTCAATTCACCACCCCCTACAATATAACCCAAATAATTCAAAGATGTTCTGCCAATTCACATATTGACAGTTTTACATAGAGATTTTCTCTTTTCAATACAACGAAAATCTGATTTATATGCTTTACATGTTCATCCCATGTTCTACTAAAAACAAGAATATCATTTAAATAGACTATTACAAAATCATTAATAAATGGTCTAAATACATCATTCATGACTCACATAAACGTATCTCGAGCATTAGTTAAGCCAAAAGGCATAACCATCCATTCATAGAGTCCTTGCTTCGTTTTGAAAGCAGTGTTCCATACATCCGGTTTTGCAACTCTGATCTAATGGTAGTTGCTTCACAAGTCTAGTTTAGAGAAGTAAACTGCATCTTTTAACTGATCTAACAAATCATCAATACGAGGAAGAGGATAACGATTCTTTATTGTGATTTTATTTAATGCTCTAAAATCAATGCACATTCTCCACGAACCATCTTTCTTTCTCACTAACACAATAGGTGATCCGCACAATGATGTGCTTGGTCGAATAAACCCTTGGTCGAGCAACTCCTATGCCTGCTTCTTTATCTCTGCATTCTCTAAAGCTAATAACTTGTACATTCCAATTTTAAGTAGTGGAGCATCTTGCTGCAAATAAATCTCATGTTCTATCTCTTGCTTGGGTGGAAGCCCTTTAGCCTCTTGAAACAGAATATCATAATCGGAAACAACTTTAACTAGATCGGCTTTCTGTTTAGGATTATAGCCTTGGAATGCATCAGATCTATCAATATCCTTTGCTTTTACAATCATAAGTAAAAATTGCTTACTTGAATTTACAATTCTTTTCATCTGTCCTGAATTTATGAGAGATAAATTATTTTTGAGTTTATGAGCCCTTACAATATATTCAGTTCCATCCTTAGTGAGTTGATGCTTATTTTTAGTTTGATAGAAGATAGTATTTCTATCGTACAAGTATGGACTTCCTAATACAATTCCACATATGTCCAATGGGACTATGTCTCACTCAACCTCATCTACAAACTTTGATCCAATAGCAAAACGGAGTTTACATTGTTTCGTAACTTGTAGCTTAGTTTTATCACACATCCAACCTAATGGATATGGCTTTTTATGAGGTTTTGTTTCTAGACCCAACTTCTTTACAATTGCTTCAGTAATCAAATTAACTTGTGACCCACTATCAAATAAAGTATCAATTTTAGTATGCTTGGAAATGACTCTAATATGAAATAGCTCATTCCTTTTCCTCTCATCATTATCATTATCAACATAATGCGAAGAAGTACTTGTAGATGCTTTAGAATCTTTACCTTTTATACATGTAGCTGTAACTATTGTCTCGTCACCTGAGTCTGATCCCAAGTACTTTTGAACAACAACAACATTCTTTCGCTCTTTACTCTTGAACTTCTTAGGCTTCAATTCTGGATGCAAAGACCAGCAACGTGCCTCATCGTGTCCTTCCTTCTTACAATGAGTGCATGAAGGTTTATCCTTCTTCACAGTGTTTGTTTTCCTCTCTTTCCATTTCAGTTTCTTCTTGCCTTTATTCTTGCTTTCAATAGGTTTGGATGATTTCCCAACATCTGGGGTTACATTTTTACCTCTAGCTTCTAGATGAGTTGCTTGCACTGATACATCATCTAGGCTAGTTGGATTAAACATAAGTATAGTATGCCTCAAATAACTATGAAGACCACCTATGTATTTTAATGATGTCTCTGGTGAGTCCAATGATATGCCTAATGTTAAAGCTCTCTTACAGAGTATAACTTTGAACACTTTGACCTTTTAATTGACGTAGTGTTTGCCAACTCATCATTGCTTGTTGGATATAAGCCAAAGGATAAAATTGCTTTTTAATGGCAGAAACAAATTCATTCCAAGTTGAAATGATTTTACCATGTTTTTGGGATCTGCTTGTGTCTTGCCTTCCCACCATACAAGTGCGGTTCCTCCAAGTCGAAGGCTAGCAAGCTGGATCTTCTTCCTTTCTGAATCAATTTTTTGCACCTTGCAATATACATCAATTTGTCTTATCCAATTATCAAGCTTTTTAACGTTAAGTTCTCCATCATAAATTGGCAAATCAAATTTTACATCTAATTTGATCAAAGAGGCTTTCTTTTTCTTCTTCTTAGAAGAGCTAGTTTTATGAGAAGAAGATGATGATGATGATAATAATGGTGATGATGGAGGAGATGGTGGAGGAGGCTTTTCTCCTTTTCCTTTATCTTCTTTATCTGGAGGGACAAAAAGAAAAGGTTCCTCTGCTCTTTTGTCTGGTTTAGGTGATGAAGTGCCTTCACCTTTGCCCTTTTTAAACTCATTATACATCTCTTCCACCATTCCACGTATCGTCATGAAACTATCCAAGAATTGGGATTTTGACCCAAGTGGAGTTTCATCTGCCATCCTTCTTCGTGAAAAGACCCTTCCAATCTCTAGATTCGTCTCAACAAGTTCACCTTCAGCTCGTCCGAGCCTCAACCTAGTAAGCATTCAAATATTCACACAAACTTGTCAAACCTTTAAAAACCTTACTGCTCTGATACCACTTGATCCGATATTGAAATAGGTATTATAGACTATGTGTGAAGTTGCCTATGTTACTTAGTGCAACGGATCGAAAAGATTGCGAATAACATAAACACTTAAACAATTAGAAAACACATTCAAACCATCAACACAACCAAATTTAATAAAGGAGTTCACCAAACTTCTTGGCTACATCTCCTGGTCCTTTCGCTTCTAGTACTGACCTCTCTATTATGTCTTCAAATTGCTGTTATAGGTGTGAGCTCAGAAACAGAGTCTCAAACATGCAAATGGATCTCACCTCTGTGTTCAGCTCGAGTTTTTGAGTCAAAACGAGTATACACTCGACCGTACTTGGCCACTATGACCTCCAGACCCCCTGGAACGGTTCAAAAACACCCTCTGTCAACTTTTTTGGTGATATGGTTATACCATGTTTAGTTACAAGCTGCAATAAACACGAAATAATATGATTACACTAAAAACAAAGGATAAACCAAAGAACCAGCGAGCGTGGAGTTGACCCCGACCGTCCGGCCTTTTCCCTAGCGCAGATCCCAATACCAAGTGATCCAACGGTTATCGTGACCCGCTCGTCAACTAATCCAGACAATCTGCACCATCGATTTGTCTTGCTTCATACGACGACGGCCGCGCAATCTCGCGCTCCAACTAGCACGTCGGTTAATTCTCCGAAAGCACGCGAGAAACGCTGTTTTGAGATGCTACGTGTCGACCGCTGAGTGGAACCGCATAGATTTATGAAAAACCACTTTCAGCCTTTGAGGCGCATGAGAAACCATTTACCGCTTCCCTGCCGGAACTCAAAGAAGTTTAACTTCTTTTGAATAACCTCATTGCGCATAGTTGCGGG
>APFE030398628.1:2108-33017 GCA_000404065.3 Pinus taeda | reverse complement strand
AGTACCTGTACAACTTTGGTGATCAATGATGATAAATGCTATTGAATTTCAATTTAAAAAACTTGAAGTTGAAACTTTAAGATTGAATGTGATGAATCATGATTCATGAGACTCAATATGTTGCAGTTGTAATATGTGTAAAATTACTATCTTGTGGACATGGTTGATGACGATTATAATTTTTAGATGATTGATGTGATATGGTTCAATGATCAATCTATGTTTTTTTATGTTTTTTATGTCTAATTCATCATTCTACATGTTTTTGTTGACATATATGTATGAAAAATTAAAAAATATAAAATATATATATATTTTTAAAAAATCGCTCCCGGATTCGCTCCCAAACCGGGGGCTTCTGATAATGGTCGCTCCCGTTCCCGCTTCCGCTCCCGCTCCCCGCTTCTGCTCCCGCTCCCAAGTAACATACATTGCGTCCGTTTTCAAAGATAACCTGCTTGCATGTTTCGACGTGATATGCGTCAGTTTCCTTTGATTGGATGATCCAACGACTGTGGTGTGAACCAATCACACGTACGCCATTCCTTCTTTGCTGACATCATCCAGAACCTGTGACTCATTCCCAGGTTGCCACGTGTCTTGCTGACGTAGGCATTGACTTTTTGACCTAAATCTTTGATTGGCTCTAATTTCTTCATTCGGACTCGGATTTACACGCTGTTTGCACCATTGGTTTTGTATTAACGAGCACTTCAATGTGAGCCTACTTTCACCTGCATTTGAAGACTTTTGATCTGGAGGTAAAATTGAATCCATTTTGGATCATCCATGCCCACCTATAGACCACTGCTCAATGCTAGATGCTCCCACACATCCTTGGATGTGATGGCCTAGAGTTATGTCTCTACATGTCAGGCCACACCCGATCAGTATCATCACCTCCACCATTGCATCATTATTGCCGCTCTTCCCTCCAAATCGCCCCTAAGGGATTCGAGAAGTGACTCTCCCTATGTGTTAGCAGTGATGCCACCACTGCTCCACTCCTCTGTGTCCTCTGTGCCCCGTACAAAAGTGAAGAGCCCCCAACTCAATGCAAGGCACCGTCTGATGGCCTGCCAATGCCACCTCCTCCCACAAACTCCTGCCAGAGTATGTTGATCATCTAGTGATCCTGTGTACAAATGCCGAACCAAGAAAACCAAAAGTGTCTGTCCATAAACTGATCGACCATCGGTGCTGACCGAGACTCCCCTACGAATGTGCATGCTCAAATGCTAGGTCGACTGCACCATCACGGTTGTAGTCAACCCACGTACATGGGAAATGATAGGTAGTCCCCCCTGGATCCCGTTGCCAGTTGGGGCTTCCAGCATCCCCAGTGCCTAGAAACTCTTGCTGAGCTCCGCCTGGGTCCACTACTATCTCCATAGTCCACTCCACCGGGTACCAACTCAGAATCTCCCGCCATGCAACCCCAAGAGAGGGATCGAATGCACGAACTCCCGCACATAGAACAACCTCAACATGCGGGTGTTGCACCTTGTGCAACTCAGGTCGTCTCATCTTGCTATCCTGGTCAATACATACAATTTGACTAGGTAGCTTTCTCTCCCTCTGTCCGATGGGCCAAGGTAAGCTAACAGTGCTACCAGCCCTGTCTATGTATGCCCGAAGAGGGCTGCTCTCACGCTCAATCGTGCACTGTAGCTGCACCAGTAGGGAATCCAATTGCTCTCCAACATGAGTCATTTTGGCTGTGGACTCGACACAAATCGCTCTCATGCCCTCCAGCTCCTCGTTCTGCTGCAGAATCACCTCTCGCACTAATGTGACCTTCCTTTCTAATGCTAGAAGGTCGGCCTGAAACTGATTGAATTGACGTGGGCATCTATCACCTGTAAACTTAGTCATGGATCCAGATACCTCAACAACTGTTGGCATCTCGTCCAAGGATGGCACCCCCTCAACAAATGGCTTTATGCGAGTCGGCTTTATCCTCTCCACCAAGGTGTCAATTGGGGCTATCAAAGAGGTCTCTAATAAAGGTGACTCCTGTGCCACACCGGGTATATCGATGTGCTCCTCACCATCCTGTGTGATCTCAGCATCATGCTCAACCTTCTCCTCAGGCTCTTGATACCTAAAGCCAGGTCTCCACCAGCAAAAGTGCCCCCTGGTCTGACCCTCTAACCATCTTTGTCTTGTCTGCTCCTTTTTAGAAGATCTGGAGCCCTGATCTGGTTGACTTCCCCACACGATATAGATGGTTGCACCCCCATGGCCTGCTCACCTCTAACGTCTTTGTTGTAAGGGTGAGGATGGGTTTGGTCTGTCACCCTCCTCAACTGGGCCAACCTCTCATCGTCCCAATGAATTCTACCCCAAAAGTTCTGCATACTGGATTTCCCTTGAGCCATGGGTTTGTCTACGGTTTCACCCGTCATTGTGCACTCATACCCAAAGCTTCCATGATCTTCTGGCTAGTTTCCCACAGTTGGGCCAAGCTCATGCTCTGATATCACTGTAATGTTCCAAACTTAAATAAATAGTGATATGCAAAGCAAAAACGATTTACAACACAAAATTTTTAAACAATCAACAAATGCTCATAGAAACTCTGGAATTAAGAATTAGCTGAGCCATTTTATTAATCAATGGAGCAAGTACAATAGTATGGAGGAATGCACTTGGGCTTGCCTCAATGGCAAGCGTGACACAACCCAGGTGATAATACAATGATCTCAAATGCTCGAAATCCCTGCTCCTCTAATGCTCTACGCTGCTCATAAAACTTCATTACTGCCTAGAAAGGGACTGTGAGAAACTCGTTCGGTGCTCAAAAAATGATGAAACTTCAGCCACAAACTCCTTGGCTAAAACCCGCAAAAACCCAAAAATGGTTTGGCCCAATTTGGACTTCCCAAAATCGACCTGCAAAGGTACTATTCAATCCCCAACAATTCTACACTGTCTGCTGCAAAGATACGGCTTAAAACCCCACCTAGGGTGCTCAAAAAATTATGAAACTTTATATTTGGGATGCTTGTCAAAACCCAGAAAAACCTAGAAACGATTTTCGCTGGTTTAGACTTTTGAAATTCGACCCTCTTGGAGCCCAACCTCGCTGCAACTGAAAACTCGGCCTGCTGGAAACTGCCTATAAATCCTCCCGGAAATGCCCCCAAAGTGCTGGGATGACCCTTGCTATCCAATCCCTGACTTCTTGGGTGAGCTCTTGGCCTAAGACACCTGCTCCTAAGCTCCACGAAAAACTGTCGAGTGGCCTCTACGTTGTCCCCTAGCCCAGCAATTCGGACTGCTGGAACGCTGGCTCTGCTGGCTGTAAAACTCAGCAAGAATGCTGGTCTATCGCTGCTATCTCAGCTACCTAACTCTTTGGCAAATAATTTGATATCTGTTGGCCTCTATCTCCCTCTGCGTATTCTCTGGCTGCCCAGAAATACACACTCCTTGCTCTGTGCTGGTTGGTGGTGCTATGTCACTGCCCCGGAACTCCTGAAATCCTTGTAGAACTGCCTCTCTAGGGCGGGCATGGATGGTCCCCTGAAGTAGAGGTTGAATCTCCCGCTTGAGAGATTCGTGGCTAAACAGCCGGTTGACTTAGCTAAACAACATAGTGAACAATCAAGTGATTTTGTTTGCAAGATGTATGAATGAATCCCAAAATGAGAGCTACTCCCTCCTTATAACTCCTTAGGCCTCCCTTGCCTCATGTGGGCTCCTCCATCCACCTATTCGACTTTCCCTCCAAGCTATTCTAATGGGCCAATTCGAATTCCCATGCAGGTGGCTCCACACTCCACTAGCAACCAAATTAAGTCGAATTGCCTCCTAAGTCCCTAAGTCAAAAATGATGGGTTCTCCTCCATAGCCAAAATTGTGTAGCAACACCCTGTTACAAATGTGTTTGAGAAGGGACATGACATGGGAAGCAGCTGAAGCAACCCTGCTAGATGAGTATGATTTGCTTTGTTTTGTTGGCAGACGTTATATTTTCTCACAAAACTCAACTCATTTGTCTTGAGGCCTTTCTATTCGAAACTCTCCCTGATCTGTCGATAGGTCTTCAAGTACCCCAGGTGTCCTCCTAGGGGCGAGCTGTGTGTTGCATGCATGATCATTTCCTTGAGTTGAGATTTCGACACCAGGTATGTCCGCTCTTTGTAGTAAATAATGTCATCAACGACATGGTAAGTGTGTAGTTTGTTGATTCACTTCTGTTGCCTCTCGCTCAAATTCTCTCGCTCCATGAGGAACCTCAAGCTGTTATGATCAATCTTCACTTTAAAGCTGTTCCCCACCAGGTATTGTCTAAACTTGGCCAATGCATGCATAATGGCCAACATCTCTTTATCATATATAGAATAATGCCACTTGTAATCTTTGAATTTGCGGCTCTCAAATGCAATGGGGTGGTCATTCTACATTAACGCTGCTCCTATTCCTGTCCCCAAAGCGTCACACTCGAGCACGAATGGTTGAGTGAAACCTAGTAGTGCTAGCACAGGGCATGAACTCATTACTTGCTTCATCCTCTTGAAGGTTGCCTGTGCCTGATTAGGCCAACTGAATGCTCCCCTCTTCATGAGGTCTGTTGACACCTAATCATAGGGATTGGGTGAACAACTGTAATTAGTGTAAATAAATAATAGAGAAAATGGAGTCATCGGGAGTTGAACTGAACAGTCACTCCCTCTTGTATATAATAATAAACAACCTGAATGAATAATACGATTACATTTTGAGGAGTTACCTCCTGGTCTGACATGGTATCAGAGCCAACACCATTTTTGGCTTCCCTCTCTGCTCTGTAACTCCCTTCTGCCTATGTTCTGCCTATTTTGCAGAACTGACCTCTTGCAACCACTCCACAGGTGTGCCTCTCTCAAGAATTTGATAACCGTTCTGCAGGTTTTCCCCTCTCTCGCAACCGTTGCCCCTCTTTGGCAACTGCTGCAGACGTTCGGCTGGTTATGCGAGGTATTTTTCTCTGTTCATACATTTTATTTATAAATCATGGTCAATTAGTGTTGAGTGTTAATACTAAGTTTAAGTGCTAAACCTTTCCTTAAGCGCCTTATTTAAAAGTATGGATTAAGCACGTGGGTGGTATTGATAAGTGGGAAGCGGTATCTCGCGCGCCCTAAACGCTGTAATTGGTATTCCTAAAATTCACACGATTAATCTTAGTGGGTGACACGTAGCACGGGAAAATAACTTTTCTCGCGCGCTCTCGACTTGATATCGGTCGTGCAAGATTTCACGCGAGATTGTGCGACAGCCATTCGATTGGACAGGTCACATCGACGGTGGAGATCGTCTGGGTTAGTTGGTGAGCGGACAACGCGATATCCGTTAGATTTGGAGAAGTGAGATCAACGACGCAGATTGAAGCGCTTGATAAAAGGAGAAGTCAATGAGGGACCGACAATGATTGGTTAGATAAGTGGGACCCTCAGGGGGAAAATCCACGTACAGAACCGGATTTAAGAAGATCCACGGTGATTGCGCAGGAACTTGCAAGCAATTTACCTCGACTAGCAAACCCAATAAAATTATTAAAAAGAGTTTAAGTTTTAGAGTGATTGGACTGTCCGTTTAATGGGTAATCGAACGCATATCGCGTCAGAAGATGCATGTGAGTTAATTTAAATTTTGGATGTGATAAGGTTTTATACAACGAGATTAAAACCTCGTTGAGTTCCGGCCATTACGACCAATTCGTTGGTTCATTGATCGGACGATAATCGCATCACAACATGCGTATAGGTTAACATTTTTGGCGGATGCGAAATGATCATAAAGGAGATTAAATTTATTTGGGTTCTGGTCGTAAACGTTAAAGAAATCGTGTTCATTCCGACTGTGATAAATAAATTAATAAAATGTTGTGGGTCCATAACCCATAGGTCCGCAAATTGTGTAAAGATGCAGCTTTGCTGATGAGGTTACAAAGTTAATCAGTAGTCGAATTACAGACTACCACCTCATTTTCATCATCCTCCTACGTCATTTTTTAACCAACAGAAGAGAGGTTTTTTTACACAGTACATATTTTTAAAATTCACTCATTGATATTGTTGTGGGAGTGGTTCTCATTTTGAAGGAGAACTATCTTGAGTGGTCTCGGAAAATCCAACACACTCTCATTTTTAATAAGTTGTGGAAAGGAGTGTGTGTTGGAAACGGAGGCAAAGAGCCAGAACAACCTACCTTAGACAAGGAATTCGCCATTTGGGAAAATAAGAACAGCAAGGCTTATGCATTGGTTGCAACATCAGTAAATGAAGAGGTGAGTCGCCATATTTCGCCATTTTCAAATGCTTTCGAAGCGTTACAAAAACTGAAGGAACTCTATGACTCACATTCTGCACTTGAAGTTGTTCAACTGATGATTAAATTGTTCACCCTTGAATTACAAAATAATGATCCTCTTGCTCTTGCATCAGAAGTAAAATCTATTATGCATCATATCTAAGTCACTAATGTTGAACTGGACATTCCTCTGATAGCTTTTCTCAGGGCATTTTATCCCACTTACTCAAATTATCTTGAGTCATTGCAAGCAAATGGAAACCTCAAAGATATTACCTTTGACTCCCTTGTGAAAAAATTTGCTGAAAGAGAGAAAGCTTTTGGGAAGAAGACAACTCCTTAGTCTTCTGAATAGGCTGTGTGCCTTGCACATAGAGAGAAGAATCTTGCTCAAAATTTTTCGAGAGGAAGAGGTGGTTGAAGAGGAAGAGGAAGAAATTTTAGAGGCAGGGGGGCAAACACTCTCAAGGAGAAAAGTCAGATTTGCACTTCATATGCTGCAAGAGAGATGGATCACATGATGCATCCACACGCAAGTTGCCTTGGGACAGAATTGAGCATGAAAGAAACCAACCCAAAGGTAAAACTAATGACAAAGAGAAAGGTATAGCACCTGAATCCGCTCACTATGTTGTGGCACATTGTAATATTGGAGTAAATGAAGACTTATTTAATGCTTCACTTGCTTCTTGGAAAAATGATTGGTTGCTTGATTCATGAGCAACTTGCCATATGATTTTTAGAAGAGATTTTTTTGAAGAATTTACTGACAATGTTGATGGAGCAATATACTTTGCAGACAAATCAAAACTCAAGCCATTAGGGCTTGGTACAATCAGGCTTAAATTGCTTGGCCTTCTAGACTTTCTTCTGCATCGTGTTTTATATCTCCCACAGCTGAGGAGAAACTTGCTGTCCTTGGTCCACATTCTCCAGCAAGGACACTCCATTCGTATGTTTGATGGCAAGTTTGAGGTGAGAAAAGCATCAGACCACTCACTTGTCATGACAGGATAGAAGAAGAAAGGCTTCTCAAGCTACAGGGCACTTCTGCTCGTGCACAAAATTTCTCATACAATTCTCATTATGAAGAAGGTACATTTCCATCTAGTTTATTATGGCATGCTAGATTTGGACATTTGAACTATGACAACCTCTGCTTGTTGAAGAAAAATGGTGTTACTGGTTTGCCTACACTTCCTGGGAAACTTCAGCAATGTGATGCTTGAATTCTAGGAAAGCATAGCAAACAGTGTTTTCATGATTCACATTCCAAAGCACATAGAAAACTTGAACTCATTCATTCAGATTTATGTGGTCCAATGCCTATTCCTTCTGCAAATGGAAATAAATATATGATGACATTTATTGACGACTACACCAGAATGTGTTGGGTTTATTTATTGAAGAACAAATCTGATGCTTTTCAAACATTCAAGAATTTTCATGCATGGATTGAAAATGATGCACAATCTCATATTGGCTCTATTCGCACTGATAATGGAAAATAATACACTTCAAATGAATTTGAAAACTATCTTCGCCAACATGGGATCAAACATCAAATGACTGTGCCTTATAATCCCCAACAGAACAGAGTAGCTGAAAGAATGAATAGGACAATCTTAAATATGGTGCTCTCCATGATGTTTTTCAAAAATCTAAAAATGATGTTTTGGGCTGATGCAGTTCTATATGTTGTATATGCAAGGAATAGATGTCCATCTAATGCTATTAGAAACAAGACTCCTTATGAAATGTGGTATGGGCACATTCCTTCGGTAAAGCATCTTAGGGTCTTTGGTTCCACATGTTATGCCTTGATACCAAACGTACATAGAAACAAACTTGGTGCAAGAAGTCATAAGTGTATCTTCCTGGGGTATTCAAACACCTCCAAAGCATACTGTCTCTATGATGAAGTCAATAAAAACTTTATTGTATCTAGAGATGTAATCTTTCTTGAATCATCCAAAACTGACAATGTTGTTGAGCGGCAACTTGATCGCTTGGATAGATTCGCAAATGCAAAATCATTTCAAGAATTTGATAATGAGATTCCACATCTTGAAGGGGGGATTCCTATACTACATCAACCTCTGGAATCTTCTTCTGAAGCACTCTCTCCCCCACATGAAACTCCAACAATGGATGATACTTTGAGTGATGTGATTGATAGAATTGGGAGACTCATTCTTGATTCAGTCCCAACTCAATCAACGGAGCAGCCTGGATCATCTCAGAAAGGTCCCCCAAAGTGGTTGACAAAGACACTTGAAAGTGTTCATCCTGATGAGGTTGGAAAGACAGGAACTAGAAATTCAACCCGACAAAATGGAGGTGATGTAGATGACTCTGATTCACCTGTTGATATGGATGTTTCTTATGATTTTGAATTGAATTTGTGTACAGATTTTGAACCAACTTCCTTCAAAGAAGCTGCTTCTCATGATGAATGGAAAGAAGCAATGCAGAAGGAGTATGATGCCTTGATAAAGAATGGCACTTGGAAGTTGGTTGATCCTCCATTGGGAACCAAAACAATTGGCTGCAAGTGGGTCTACAATAACAAGTATAAAGTTGATGGCTCACTTGACAAGCACAAAGCCAAGCTTGTGGCAAAAGGTTTTCCACAGAAGGAAGGGGTCAATTATGAGGAGACTTTTGCCCCCACAGCAAAATGGGCTACCATCCGGACACTCTTTGCCCTAGCAGCTTAGAACAATTGGAAAGTCCATCAAATGGATGTAAAAATTGCTTTCTTGAATGGAGATCTAAATGAAAATGTTCTTATGTCCCAGCCTGAAGGATTCACTGTAAAAGGACATGAACATGAAGTATGCAAACTTGTGAAATCCTTGTATGGCCTCAAACAAGCACCGCGAGCCTAGTATGAAAAACTCAGTGAGCATCTTCTAAAACTCAATTTCAAACATTATGATCTTGATGATGCAACTTTGTTTGTTAAGAAGGTTGGCAAAACAGTTGTATATCTTGTGGTATATGTAGATGATCTTTTGATGACAGGGAACAATGAGAGCTACATTGCATCCATAAAGAAGGAATTGAGGAAAGGTTTTGAAATGACTGATTTGGGCTATGTTCATTACTATCTTGGTATTGAAGTAACTCAACTTCCGAAGTCCATATTCCTTTTTCAAAAGAAGTACATTGGAGATCTGTTGAATAGGTTTGGCATGACTGAATGCAATCCTCTGACTACTTCAATGGAACAAAACTTAAAGCTCACATCTATTGAAGGAAAAGAATTTGAGGATGCAACAAAGTATAGACAGCTTGTAGGAAGTCTCGACTACCTAATTACTACCAGACCAAACATTTCGTTTGCTGTTGGAACCCTCTCCAGGTCTATGCAAAAGCCTTGTGAGGGACATTGGTTTGCTGCAAAAAGAGTTCTAAAGTACTTGAAAGGAAATCAAGACTTTGGAATCAAGTATACACAGGTGGGTGACTTCAACTTGATTGGATACTCTGATTCAGACTTCGATGGAGACAAAGAAATTGGGGTATTTACTTCGGGTTATGCTATGAGTCTTAGATCAGGAGTTGTCTCCTGGAGATCACGCAAACAATCAGTTCCAACAGATTCCACAACAGAGGCAGAATATGTGGCAGAGTTGAGGCAACAAAAGAAATTATGTGGCCAGGAAAATTCTGGAAGATTTGCAAGTAACAAGTACAATCGACTCCACTCATGATACAATACTCGACATAAGTGGCCAAAAACCCAAAGTTTATGATGAACGGAGACATCAATACAAAATATCATCTCATTCGAATCATGTTAGCCAAAAATCCATCTTCGCCATTGTCCACTAATGAGCAGATTGCAGACATCTTCACCAAAGTGCTTGGAAGAGAAAATTTTGAAAGATTCAGAATGATGCTTGGACTCACCAACATCCCTTCAGATTAAGGGGGGGAATGTTGACACCTAATCATAGGGATTGGGTGAACAACTGTAATTAGTGTAAATAAATAATAGAGAGAATGGAGAGTCATCGGGAGATGAATTGAACGGTCACTCCCTCTTGTATATAATAATAAACAACCTAAATGAATAATACGATTACATTTTGAGGAGTTACCTCCTGGTCTGACAAGGTCTACAAGAGTTGTTGTTAGTTGTGAGAACCCCTTAACAAACTTCCTGTAATAGTGCAATGACTCAAGAAGCTTTTTAGTTTAGTCACATTCTTTGGGTAGGCCACTCAATGAGTGCCCTAATCTTCTCCTGGTGCACTTGAACCATGTTTTCCCCGATCACATGCCCCAAATAGAGCATCTTAGTCATACCAAGATCGCACTTGGACTACTTTGCATAGAATTCCTGCTCCGAAATTCCCAATACTTCATCCAAATGCCTAAGGCGATCCTCCCAAGTTTTACCGTAGATGAGAATGTCGTCAAAGAAAACCAACAAATACTTCTGCAATTGTTTTATGGACACGTGGTTCATGCAAGACTGAAACGTTGTAGGTTCATTGGTTAGCAAAATTGCATAACCAAAAATTCATAGTGCCCATAGTGGCACGTGAAAGCAGCCTTCGGGATATCCTGCTCCTGAACTCAGATCTTATGCTTAGCCTGAGCGAAGATCTATCTTCGAAAAATACTTTTCCCCCTTCAGTTCATCCATCAACTCATCAATCCTTGGAATGGGTTATTGGTTTTTTATTGTTCTTTTATTAAGTGTCAAGTAACCAATGCACATCCTCAAGGTGCCATCCTTCTTCTTAGCCATCACCATCGAAGAAGCAAAGGAGCTAGTACCAGGATGAATGTGGCCCAATCTTAGCAGCTCCTTGATAGCCTTCTCAATTTTGTCCTTATAGACCTTGGGATGACGATAAGGGATGGTTATAACAACTTGCACCCCCTCTTCCAACTCTATCACATGCTCAAATCCTCTATCTACTCTATGTCTCCATGCCACAACACTGCCTCCATACTCTGACATGATACTATCTTGGGTGTGTTACTGCTCAGACTAGCAGGGGGCATAAAAGGGACTCCTAAAGGGCAACTGCTAGATCAAAGGGCAACGATGGGGGCTTAGCCCACTGTCACGTCAATTAAGACTCCCTACTCTTTACAGACTTTCACCGATGGGAGGAGATCCGTTATATAGAAAGTCACCTGTGAAGGATGAATCAACCAATGGATGCAGAGTGACCTTTATAATCCTTTTCCTAGAAGGGGTTTAATGGTAGAGCTTTCTTGCTTGTAATAACCAAGGTATAAATATTTCTAGGATAAGGAGGTAAGGATTTGAGGGTTAAGTTAGAGGAATATGCCTTATGAAGGGGTTTCCCAATCCTAAAAGCCTTATTGGACTTGACTTCCTAAATGGTTCTTGAAGATTTGACTTTTCAAAAGTGTGGGACCACACGGGACCAAGTGGACCCGACCTAGGTTAACGGGGAAGAATCTAGCAACCAATGATATTCTTAACCTAGACAAGGAGGGGGAAAGGATCAAAAAATTTTCACTTAAAGGTGTCAAATTGATCCTATGAGGCACTAGCTTTGGAAACACTAGGGCAAAGCTTGATCTCGGAGAGGGCTTGGGTTATCTCACAACTCCATTGTCAGAATTGCTTCAAAATTGGAGGAGGCCTTGACGACAGACCAACACCAACGCAAATTGAACTTTTTCTTGGGCTATTTTGTCGGGAAAATGATGCCCTAAGTAACCCAACTTGGCTAGACCTAGAAAAGTGAGGGAAAGGTAAAGAAAAATATTTGTTAAGTGACCACCTATTGGAGGATCAATGCCTTAATCCTTGGGGAGAATGGAGTCTAGGATAATGATGAGAAAATATGTTGTATTTCGGTCAAGGAAGCCTTAAGGACTTCTTCGCTCAACCTTTAGGGCAAGAGGAAGAGACTTCAAAACTTGTATACTTTTCTTGGCAAAGGAGATGGCTTATCAAGATTAATTCCTCAACGGAATTATTCCTAGGAGATTTCATTCACATACATGGCCCAAACATTGATAGATGCTATATAGAAACAATAATTCCACAAATTTGCAATTATGCAATGCAACAATTAGCCCTATTATAGTGAAAATCCCATTCAATGCATATGACAAAAGTAAAACAAGAATAATATTAAAAGTGTGTACTTGCATGTAATAGAAGATATCCAACCATCAAAATTGGACAATAAAGAAGCTCCAAGATAATAATACTCCAATCCAAACATCAAAATTCATCCATGCTCCAATTCTTCATCTCAGAAAAGGTGTGAAATTCTTTAAAGAGAAGAGAGATCCAATCCAAAGTGATGATGAGCAAATGAACTCATCTCATTTGTATTTATTCACTAATTGGGAGTTCGAATTAGTGTCCGAGGCCTACATAAGCCCCTAAAATAAAATAATGTGCTAATAACCTAACTTTTAGTGACAAGCCCACCAAACTAGCTCATAAATGAAGTAAATAGCATCCTAAGAGGTCAAATGATAAACAATACATATCGTAGGGCCCTCCAAGAGGCTTGATGAGGTCCATAGGTGCCATGATAAAGAATAGGACCCTCAAAAGTGATGGATAAGGGGTTGGCCCCTTATTCTCCAAAAAATAAACCCGTGGTGCTCCCAGTGCGTGTGGGGGCACAATAATAACCTCATGGGTCTCCAAAGGAGTTGAAGATGCTTGTAGATCATTTGTAAGGGCTTTGATAATGGTGTATGTGATGCCACATCAAACTACAATTCTTGGGTCATCTACCAAATACATGGTACATTTGTGGGACCGACTGGGCAAAGATGAACCGGGTGCATCTTCATCGTCTAATAGGTGAATCTTGAGCAATCTCGGAACATCCTCGAGGCTCCATGGAGTGTTGTCTACTGCTGTGGAGGCCTATGGCTCTCAACGCACACCCTACATGTGCAAATGTAGCCCTCTAGAAGGTTAGAGACCATTGCAATCCTGCATAAGATCCAATGCATCCCCTAGCCTTCAAGTACAACAAATCATTAGAGAAATCGAGTAAAAGAGCTTACAAACCATGGATCACAAGTGGGGACGTCATAATGGCCTGCCCTTCCCTAATGGGCCTTGGATGTGCTAATGTTTCCAAGCTCCAAATGGGGTTAACCAAGTATCCTATTAGGTGGTTTCTACTTCTAAAGGGGATAATATGTCCAAGGTACATTCTTTAAAAGGTGGTAGTATGTGATAAAGAGGTGAATGGAGTAGAGGGGATGAGAAGGGGCAACCCTGGGCCACATGCTGGGGTACAAGGGTAGCTAATAAAAGGGAAGCCCACACTTGGGTATATAATGTATAGGAGGGAGCATTCGTGGTACATGAAGTGCCCCGACCTTGATTTTTCCACACTTTTTTATATGCCTTTTGCCTTTTATGATTTTTCTTTAATTAACTGCTCGAGGCTCAAGAGGTAAAAACATGATGTGTGAAATATAGCAGTAGATACCCCCTTTTAAGGTAGGGTGGTTCATTGCCCACCAGGGTTTGGGACAATCATGGGTTCCTATATGATGAAGGAGGCTCATAGAACCTGTAGGAACCAGGGTGATGACCATGATGATGGGGTAGAGCTCATTTGTTGGATTTTGCCCACGTGCTAAATGTGTTTTTCGTGACCATCTTTTGCATTTTGTGGTACGTTTTCCTATTGAATGTGGTCAATTTTGCTTTTGCTTTTATTTTTAGCTGCATCAACCTCTGGGGCATCATTCCAAACCCGACCCATGGTGTGGGCAAGGGGAAGGGGAGAGCTATCCCTATGTGGACCCAGTGGAGGAATGTGGACCCATGTGGAAGAAATGATGAATGGGGTAATAATGAGTAGAAAGGGGGTAATATATGCGGATGGGGGAGTGGGACCTCGCAACCAAAATCAAGGTTTCCCATGAAATACCATCCCTAAAGCCAAATGGTCAGTAAAAGAGATACCACGAGACTAGAATCTAAGGTTAATATCCAAAAAGGGGTATATGGGACAAGAGCACAGACCTAGCCCATTCTGTTTGGTGAACTCCCCCATTAGTCCATGCCCATAAGTGTTTTGTCGAATCTCCCCATTAATCCACGCCCAAAAGTGTCCATGACAAGCATACTACAAGACTCAATTACCAAATGACAAAGCATACTTTTAGGTTCGGGAGGCCCACCTTCAAACATACAATCATGACAGATGGGTGAGGGACCACATGGTTGGCTCAGGTGGCGGAGAAGTTGCACAATGAGTTAGTTGGTGGCTGCTGGCTGCTAGCTGAGGACCATCTTAGAGATTTTTTTTCTCCTACGGATATCACCCACAAAATGGTGGGTAACAGGGTGTATACTAATGCATCGCCCATAAAATTACCTTCCGATCGCCATGAAATGTGAACTCCATCTCCATCATCCTCTGATTAGTAGTGTACATCCTGATGGATTAAAGCCATTGAACACCGAGTACCACATTGGTATCTGGTACATCCACCACAAAGAAGTCATCCGTCAATGTGTAGTTCCCCATGGTTATTTTTAGTTTGGGAACCCATCTAGTGCACTCAATTTGATGACCACCCAGTATGACCACTGTGAATCCATCAAAATTCCCCGTTAAAATCTCCCTCTGACCCACCAACATAGCATCTATAACGATGTGGGATGCCCCTTCATCAATCAACACTTTCATCTTCTGCCCCAATATGACCCTCTTGACTTTGAATGCATGGTACTTGGGAAGTCTTGACATGGATGCAATAATAGGGCCTTTAGCCCCAGCCTGTGATGACTCCTCACCTACTGCCAGATGTCCCTGCTGCTGTGTCTGTCCCTGCCCTGACCCCTCATCCTCCTCATCACTATCACTGTCCCAAACACTTAAGGCTCCTAATAGCTGAAGCAAAGCTTCTTCTTCCTTAGCTCCTTCCAGGTCTCCTCATCCAGCGTTCATTTCCCGGTGCACTCCCTTTGAAAGGGTTTAACCTCTTTAACCTTTTGAGGGAAGGATGGTTTAGCAGGAAATCTGCTCTTAGGGACAACATCTTGGATATCTTTAGTTCTACAAACTGCATCTCGTAGAGTGGTGGGTTGATAACCCTTAACCCAACCACGTAGAGGCTCAGATAGCCCCTCAACAAATAACATCACCAACTGCGCCTCAGATATGTCGGTGACCATAACTGCCAACCAATGAAACTCTAAGATATATGCCTCTGGTCTGCCAGTTTGCTTGAGTTGTGCCAGCTCTTTGAAATGAATCTCCGGATCCTTCTTGTCAAAGTGCTCTAAGTCTCTGGGTAAACTCGGAATATGAGGTTACGTTGGCATGACTCAAGGTCACTAACTCATGGTAACACCACTCATGGGCCTCTTCATCCAGATGTAATGTAGCCAACTTAATGGTATCGACCTCTGTCATCTGATGTAGCTGGAAGTATGTGTCCAACTTTTGAACCCATGATCTAGCTGAGCATTTGATGACCCATCAAAACATGGGATAAACACTTTCCCGAGTGTTTTCTGAAGCTCATTGTTTTGCCTCATAGCCTTCTGAACACCTTTATGCTTGTTTTTAATCTGAAGGTTGCACAAATCTGTGAACCTCATGGCAGCTTGGAAGTCTCATGCCAACCTCCTATATTCATCCAAATACTCCCCAAAAGGTATATCTTGATCATTCTGCTCCACTTGGCAACCTGTTGCCTCATTAAGAAATTATGGCATAGTGGGTCTAGATGATTGGCTATATATGTGGGGGTTGTTGTGCATGGTTTTGCGTGCATAACTGGCTTCTCCACTATTAGATCCCTCACCATTAATGAGATCCTTAGTATGTTGCTCCACATTGGAATCCCAGGGGAACCCCCCTTGTTATTCAGCTCCACCATCTCCTTTGGCCCTTAGCCTAATCATTTAGGACATTAAGCAAATTATTAAACTCTTGATTCTCCTTGTCTCCCATGACTGTCATGCCCTTCTCATACGATACTTCTTCCTCTTCTTCTAGTTCGGGAATTTATTCTTCCTTTGGAATTGGAGTGGATTCTCTGACCTTGTAGTGTCTTTTATAAGTGACGTATGTGTGGTCTTCAAAACTCATCAACTGCAAAACTACCAAGACCATGCTCTGATACCACTGTAAGATACCCCCTAGGAATACCTTAGAATTTTACTGAAAGATCTGAGTTTTGTTTGAGTTTATCATTGTTATTTCGTCAAACAATTTGTGTACTATTGGTTGTATTGTTGCTCAGATTGTATAGGCACCATGACAACCTCTCAGGGCGGTGGCTGTCACTCTGATCCCTGCCCAGTTCGTTCTAGTTATCTCCCAACAACAGGCTATTGGGGGTAGTCCCTATCAAAATGAGATGATGAAAGACAAGTTGATAATCAACTTGTTCGGGAGACACGGATGAATGGCCTAGCTACTTGGTTAAATTTAGCAAGACTTAAGGATTTAATTAGATCTAGAAATGAGACCAGTGCCTTATGGAGTCACAATTCTTGCTTATTACAAATCAAGACCAAGTAACCAGCTGGACAACTGCTACTTAGATGATAGACTAACCTATATGGATGTGATATTCCCACTTAGCGATATTGCCAAGGGAAATATCAATCTTGCCCAATTTTGTCTTATTTCATGTTTGCACTTAGTAGATGTGGGTTCAAAGGTCCCACACGAATTTTTGGATTAATTGGGGGTCCAAACATTAGGAAGGAAGGGAAATATTTTTGCTTTAGTGGAGCATGGGGGACACCCCATGGAGAATTATGACCTACATGTGGAAGACACTCTCATTGGAGCGAAGTTGGTGGGGAAAGTCAAGTTGGGCCCACATGCGCATCTTGGAGGCTCTTTGATAATTAGAGCAAGAGGCACTCGTTTTGGTCATTCATCCATCTATTCATAAATTGTGTCTTTGACATAGCAAGCTTGAGCAGAAGCCAAGTTTGCAACGTTGTTTAGCACACGAGTGTCTCCGAGCAGAGATCTCAACCCTTACTCCGATGGATTTCGAGTGTCAGGCCAAGGAGGGAGTCCTACCTATACCGGTTCATACCAACAGCAAGGGGTGCGAGTTTGTGGAGAGGATTGGCAGCAACAATACAGGGATTGTGCAACTCTTGGAGGTTGTGGAGTGAAGGGAGTTAGGGGTTGAAACTTGAGGTGGAGTTCAGGGAAGTGTTGTGGGGGCCTTTCAGCAGTTTGGCGAAGCAACAAACGCAACATTTGCTTCAGGTTACATATTCTGCTTGTGGGGGAGGGCCAAGCATTTGGGGGTCAATTTTGGAGCGTCAAAACTAGGACAAACCCTTTTTGGGTTTTTCTGGGTTTATTGAGGAGAGGTCAAGATTAAAATGGTAGAATTTTCTGGTCAGATTTGAGGGGTCAAACAGGGGCCAGAACTCAGCTAGTAGTTAGAGGAGCTAGGGGAAAATTGGGCCGAAATTCCAAGGTCAACATTTGGCCATTTCCTTCGTGGGTTTTTGTGGGTTATTGGTGGAGAGCCTAGTGTAAATTTCCCGAAATTTTTTGAGCATCCAAGGAAGCCCTAACAACAATTCTTTGTAGCCAAGACATATTTTCTGGGTAGTTTCAGCGCAGAGCCAAGCGAGAGCAACAATAGATTTGAGAGGGATTTCTTATTGTTCATTTGGGCTTAGCTAGATTGCCTTGAGAAAGCCCCGGTGCACTCTTTTCAGCACCACATTGTACCCTCTTATTTATTAATAAAATGGCTAAGTCAGCGAAGTTCATGGAGATTTCTAGTTGTTAAATGTGTTGTAAATTTTTGTATGTGTTTCTGCTACATTTGCTTTGTTTAACATTGTATATTTCCATTAGGAATATTACAGTGGTATCAGAGCACGATTTTGGCCAGCTGCGGGTTTAAATCACACAAATGCTCAAGTACTATTGCGTATTAGAATTCCAGAGGCTAAAACACTAGTCCCACATTATTCTCCAGATTGAACTTATGCCCAAAAATGTCTCAGCAGGAGAAATTTGAAAATGTTACAAGGAGCATCGAGAGGCTGGCGGGGCTTCTCGAAGAGTGGTTGTCAGCAAGGGCAGCAAGAAGAAACATTGCTTGCCGACCCGCAGATGAAGGAAATAAGAGCATGATTGTTGAATGAAACACTAGTAGCAATACTATAGAGACAAAGATGGGAGAGAGAGGTAGTGACAAGATGAGAGAGAACATACCACTGGAGGATTGAGTTCATCTAGATACATTGCAACCTATTTGAGCATGGGGCTAATTGCATGCGGGAGGAGCACGAGGATACACCTAGTGTGATGCAGGAGTCACCCCTGTTGGAGTTTCTTTTGGTAGCCCCAGTAGACAGATTGGAGGAGGCAATTGAGCACACATCCATTGATGAGGCATCTCGGTCTATGGCAGAGCTTTAGAATGGCAACCACCTATAGTTGACTGATGAGCATGTCTTGCATGTTGGGTTGTCTATGGAGGTGCAGTTGGAGGCTCATGTCGAGCCCATGATGGAGGAGGATGTGCAACCCTCCTTTGCATTAGCCATTGATGAGGGGCAACATAGAGACCCCACATTGGGATTCCAACATAGTTCGCTTCAGAGGCACATTGACATGATCTACAACGTTATCAACCCACCCCTACTCATTGGATTGAGAGAAGCGGACTTGTCTAGACATACTAGAGGGGATGACTAGGTTAACAACACTATTGGGTCACCTTTTCCCATTGGAGAGAGGGAGACAGAGCTACCTAGTCAGATCTCAAGGGTTGACTTGGATAGCGGGATGAGATGATCGAAGTTGCACAAGGTGTAACATCCGCATGTCGGGGTTGTTCTATGTGCGAGAATTCGTGCATTCGATCCCTCTCTTGGGGTTGGGTGGCGAGAGATTCTGAGTTGGTACCTGGTGGAGTGGACTAGACTCATGGAGATGGTCATAGTTTGGAGTAAAGCTCAATGGGAGCTCTTAGACACCGAGGGTGCTGGAGGCCAAGGTTGGCATTGGGATCCAGGTGGAGCTCCTTATCTGATAATAGACATGTGGGATGGCCATGGCATTGATGAGGTTGTCGACCTAGTGACTGAGCACATACATTCCCTAGGGGAATTCTAGTCGGCGTTAGCGGACTGGTGGTTTATGAGTAGGCTCCATGGATTGTATTAGCATCTGGTTGCGCATGGAGTCACAAGATTGTTAGCTTCCTCTGGTAGGAGTTGGTAGGAGGAGGTGGCATGGGTAGGCCACTGGACCGGGCATGGTATGGAGACGATGTTCTCCCATTGGGGCATTGGGAACAAAAGTCACCGAGGATCGATATAACAAAGATATTTCCTCTAGCAAGTGTGGAGTTAGGCCGCTCAGGATTACCAGGGTAGATGAGGAGGTGTAGATCACTTAGCGGCAGATGTACTCGCAGTGTGGTGGTTGCATAAGTTTCCCTATGGTACATGGGGGCTGTTAGTTTTTGGTAGCATCGAATGTGCTCTAGCCATGAAAATTGGTGAAGAGGCTAAGGCACATGAGTTTTAAAGAACCAAGAAACCGTTTGGTGAAATTCCATCGGGATTGTATTTTATTAAAATAATTAATATTTTTAATGGGGTTTCTAAGTCTAAACTTAGGAAAATTAAAGTATTAATGGGTATTAATCAAAATATGGGTGGGAATGTTCTAAAAAGCGGATGAAGTCAAGTTTTTAATCTTAGTCGTTGATTAGATACTTAATCTCGGCCGTTGAAGTCTCAACGAGAAAAGTATAAGGAGGCTTGGGGTTCATTCAGGAATACATCAAGAGAACAAATTGATCTAGAGTTCGAAATTTCTGGGGCTTGGAAGCTGAGAAATTCGAACTAAGTGATCATTCTGCAGCAGAGGGGTAGGGATAGTTCGGGAATACTGGGCAGAGAGGCGGAGAGCCACTAGTAGAGACAACACAACACCTAGAGGGACTGATGCTCGGCCAGTCTATGCCCACACAGGCTTGACACAGAGCTAGAAGGGCTAGCGCAGAAGGGAAGCTGCCTTCACGCAGAAATTCAGAACTGCCGAGTTGCGAGAACAGCCAGGAGAGGTTGGCGCAAAAGCTCCAAGAGGCAAAAGAGACAACACAAGGGCTATGCAGGGCCAACACAGAGATATCCGGGGGTTTGCCAGTTTTGCTGCTAGATTAGCCAGAAACTGTTGGGTGAAGTGAGGTAATCTCGCTCAGTTTTCTGCCATTATATTTTTCTCTGTAACTGGATTGCGGGGAGGGCATCCATCATTGTATTCGGTACTACTACTTAATAATATAAAACCTCAGAGTTGATGCCTTGTTTTCCCGCATTGGGTTTTTCCGAGGACTATTTTGTCCAAAAATAATAGTCTCCTATGTATCTTGTTCTTTGCTTAGTTTCTTGTTTCATGTAATCAAATTAAATTGGTGTACGGTGTAGAAGTAATTTTCTTCAATATTTTTCAGAAAATAACTTGATAATGTATATTAAAATCAAGTAGGAGAAGTAAATTCAGTTTTGCTGTAGTAGGGGTTCTTTGAGTATAGGAATTTTCACATGGTATTAGAGCATTGATTTTGAAACAAGAAGAGAAAATTCAGTGCTAAGCAGAGAGGCCAATATCTGCATTTGGCAACAATTCGAATCCCCTTGAAGGGATTGCGCAGTCCTTGCCGGGAAAGCAGAGATTCTGAGGAAATCTCTCTCTGAGAGAGTCAACAAAGAGGTATGATTTCCGGTTCGTCACTTTGCAAAGGCAAAGCGAGTGACGTAGAGCCTCAGTGCAGTGCTTGAAGGGCGCAGTTTTTGCCAGGGCAAAAATCTGTTGGAAAAGAGCGAAGACACATAGAAGGGGAATTTTCTCCTCAGAGGACTTTTTTCGCCAAAAGTTTGAATTTTTCACTTGCCGGGTTGCCAACTAGTGCTGCGTAGTGACTAGAGGAATCAATTCGACAGTTTGGGTGAGATGGCATCACATGAGCTTAGAGATCAGGACAGGTTGGAAGGAGCTTCCAACTATGTCATATGGAAGACTAGAATCTTAGTTGTTATGGAGGAGTACGATCTTGAAGCTTATGTCAAGAGTGTTGTGGCTGTTTTCGTGAACAATGATTAGAAGAAGAAGTACAACACTGAGTAGGCAAAGGCGAAGAGGTACATACTCGATGGAGTTCGAGGTCATGTGGTCTCACACTTGCAGGGCAAAGATACAGCCCCAGAAATGTGGTAAGCTTTGTCTTCACTGTATGAAGGTTCTTTCGAACAACAAAAGATGTACTTAGAACAAAAGCTGCAACGGAGATTGATGTAGAAAGGAGAAGGGGTTAACTCCTATCTTCAACGTCTTCAGGACACCAAAGACTAGCTTGCTGTAGTGGGGTCTACTTAGTCTATTCCGATGGTAAGGATGACCCTGAATGGAGTCTCAGATGAATGGAAAGTCTTCATCCAAAGTATATTGGGCAGGGAAAGACTACCTTCATGGGAGGAGATGTGGGCATCCCTTCAGCAGGAAGAATTAAGGAGGGATCTGGTTAAGGTCAACCTCAATGGCAATAGTGGGAGTAGCACGAAGACCAAGGAGGAGGAGGAGAACGCAGCTCTAGCATCAAAGGGACAACAAAAGCAGAAGCGGAAGAAGGACATTTTGAAGGTGAAATGTTTCAGATGTGGCGAGATGGGCCACTTTGCATCCCAGTGTCCTTTGAAGCAAAAGGATAAGGATGAAAAACATGATCCTAAGGTTGCTTCATCAAAAATTGACGAAGATGAGTTTTCCATGAGTGCTCACGCATCTCTAGGAGGGAAATGGGGCGATATAGAACTGTAGTCGGGAGGACTACATGTGGGAAGGATCCTTGAGGAACCCACCTCTTGGATCAATTCCTTGCTACGAGAGCCCAAGATTCAGCAGTAGCGAGATGGACTTAGTGTCAGATGATGCAGTGGGTTGGTTGGAGAGACAGATGCAGTAGCCTGAGACTAGAAGTCAGCAGTAGCGCAGAAGATTTAGAGGGTCAGAGACTAGTAGCAGTCAGATTCCAACATTCACATCGTATTATGCTGAACACAGTTAGTTCAATAATTTTGGGTGTTTTTCAATTGCTTCTCTCGACAACTGAGTTGTAGTACGAATGCAGTGTTAGCAGTGGCAGTGTCATGGACAGTAGTACAGTAGCAACAATAACACTGTTGATGGTAGCAACAGTGCGGAAAGGAGATGCTTCAAACACAGAGCAACATGCAGTTGGACATTGTTGCTAGAGCATATTCCTCACTAAGAGGGATTGTTAGTTTTTGGTAGCATCGGATGTGCTCTAGCCATGAAAATTGGTGGAGAGGCTAAGGCACATGAGTTCTAAAGAACCCCGAAACCGTTTAGTGAAATTCCACCTGGATTGTAATTCATTAAAATAGTTAATATTTTTAATGGAAAGTATTAATGGGTATTAATCAAAATATGGGTGAGAATGTTCTAGAAAGCAGTTCAAGTCAAGTTTTTAATCTTAGCCATTGATTAGAGACTTCGCTCGGTTGTTGAAGTCTCAACGAGAAAAGTGTAAGAAGGAGGCTTGGGGTTCTTTCAGGTATACACCGAGAGAACAAATTGATCTAGAGTTCGAAATTTCTGGGGCTTGGATGTTGAGAAATTCGAACTAAGTGATCATTCTGCAGCAAGGGGCAGGGGTAGTTCAGGAATACTAGGCAGAGAGGCAGAGAGCCAATAGTGGAGACAATGCAGCACCTAGAGGGACTGACGCTGGGCCAGTCTGGGTCCATGCAGGCTTGACGCAGAGCCAGAAGGGCCATCGCAGAAGGGAAGCTAGCTTCACGCAGAAATCCAAAATTGTCAGGGAGCTGCCAGAACAACGGGGAGAGGTTGACGTAGAAGCTCCAAGTGGAAGAAGAGATAGCGCAGGGCTGACGTAGAGCCTCTGAGGCTGACGTAGGGCCTACTTAGGGCCTGTGCAGAGATAGCCGGGGGTTTGCCAGTTCAACTGCCAGATAAGCCGGAAACCGTTGGGTGAAGTGAGGTAATCTTACTCAGTTTTCCCCCATTATATTTTTCTCTGTAACTGGATTGTTGGGAGGGCATCCAACATTGTATTCAGAACTATTGCTTAATAATATAAAACCCTCAGAGTTGCTGCACTGGTTTTCCCGCATTGGGTTTTTACGGGGACTATTTTGTCCAAAAATAATGGTGTCCTATGTATCTTGTTCTTTGCGCTGTTTCTTGTTTCATGTAATCAAATTAAGTTGGTGTAGGCTGCAGAAGTAATTTACTTCAGTATGTTTTCAAAAAATAACTTGATAATGTATATTAAAATCAAGTACGAGAAGTAAATTAATTTTTACTGCAGTAGGGGTTCCTTGAGTATAGGAATTTTCACAGGGGCATGGCATTGAGCGTTGGTATCCAGCGGTGCTTGGAGTTGTGCCACAGAGTTTAGTGCTATGTAGAGGAGTATATGGGTACGTACTTGTGTACAATCGAGGAGGATGATGCACAACAGGTTGTCAGAGCATTACCGCCAGAGAGATATCCTGACGAGGGCATCAGACACACCATTGGGTTTGGCACACTTAGGTTTGGAAAGCGAGTTGATCACAGGGCTAACTGTGAACTTCCATTTATCAATCTCCAACATTGCACACTGACATAGGGGACTTGGATATCATCTCTTGATGCTCTCATCACGATCATTAAGACCCATGAGGTTCATCTGAGAAAGTTGGATAGAACATAGTGCATTGGGACAGAGGCTTTCCAGTCATGGCACATGGTCTGGATGCGAGTTGGTGGATGCAGGCTTGGGGGTAGTCCAATCTCCCGCAGAGGTAGCACTTGCACTACCCTTGAGCCCACACTCAGGGTGATACATGATCCCCTTTTGGTGAGACATTCCGATATGTCTCGGGAGCATCTATAGCGGTTTGTAGACCTTGGTTATAGGCGAATGTTTAGACTTTGGGCATTATTGGGGATTTCATATATTGATTGTATGCAGGGACTTGAAACGTGGTACAGGTTGGTTTCATCAGCTTTCAAAACTATGCTAGTCTTTCTGGGTGTGGAATTAAGGGGTTTGGTTGGTCGTTTGGACACTCTCCTTCGTGGTGAGTAGGATTAGGACAGGGGATGACCCAACTCGCCCTTGGTTTGACATGTGGGGCAGCGTTGAGGCCTTGATCGTTTGGCAAGGTTGGTTTTCCTCTTTATCACTACAGATCAGGATGAGTGTTGGATGGGTAGGAGGTGACATCATGGAGGTGCTTGGTGTAGATGCGTTGGGACTCCATATATGTTTTGCCATCAGGTCCCAGGAGAGGTAGATACAACTTGAGCATGAGGGGTAGACTGTCATGATCAGAGTTGCACAATGATAGCATAGTGGCACCCTTTTTAGACTAGCGTGGGATCTGGGCATCATAGGACTTGGCAGTACAACTACCCTTGGGGATGAACTAATTTCTACAGGGGAAGATCATTTAGATCTTCCATTGGGCTTTGGTGACTTGCTGATGGAATGGGGGACTTCATTAGCATGGCAGGTGGGCTAGCAGGATGATATCAAGAGAATATAACGTGAGCGAGACACTATCTCTGCAGGGATTAGGTGGTATCTTCAAAAGTATACTCCTGGAGTGCATGGGATGGCTTATGTGGTAGGACAACTTCACGAGGAGTGGGGCATAGTGCCACATTATCATGATCCCCTACTCATTGATGGTATACTGTTGAAATTTCTGAGTCTATTCGATAGAAATTTAATCTGTATTCTTTTGGTTTATTTCTTCTACTTGTTAATTCTGAACAAGTTATTTAAAACATATAAATAACGATATAAACACAATACAGTGTCAACATCTACAAATCAACAACTGAAAGAAAACAAACACACAAGTGACACTGTTATTTTTGGACAATCGTACCTAGAAAAACCCAATGCGGGAAAGCCGGTGCAACTATTCTGAGGGTTTATTATTATGCAGTATTTCCTTGAGTACAACATGGTGCCAAATTGGGTCATCCGACAGAGAAAAACAACTGGCAGTAATACCTCTCTATTCATAAACATGTATTTAGAAAACTTGTCCCACGAAACCCTCTCCAACGACTTTGAAGCACTACGTCAACCTCCTGCTGCTTTGCGTTAGCCTCAGAATCCTCTGCGTCAGCCCTCTGAGGCACTGCACAGCCTCTGGGACCCTCTGCATCACTCTTGCTGCCCTCTGTGTGGATGACGCATGCCCTTTGTCCTTTGTGCTGACTCTGCTAGGCTTTGCGTGCCCTGCTCTGGCTGCTGCGTCTCGCTCTCTGCCTCTGCGCTGGTCTCTCGACACTATCTTTGCCTCTCTGTCCAGTACTCACTGCCCCTCGTTGCTGATCACTGATTCGACATTACTTAGCAAACCCCGCTCTAGTAAATCGAATGACTGATCACTCTGGTGTATTCTCCAACTGACCCTCAAGCCTCCTCTTATACTTTTCCTGTTGGTCCTTCAACGACCGAGATTAAATCTCTAATCAATGGCTAAGATTAGATTTGGATTGATCCTTATCTTTTGGAACCTTCTAACCCAATTTTATATTAATACCCATTAATATTTTATTTTTCCTAAGTTAGACTTAGGAACTCCATTAAAAATTTAATTATTTTAATATCTCCTTAATTGGGTAGAATCTGCCCAAACCATTTTTGGGTCCTGGAGATCTCATGTGCTTTAGCATCTCCACCAATTTTCAGGGCTATAACACATCCGATGCTACCCCAAATCAACATTCCCTCTTAGCGAGAACTGTGCTCTAGTAATACTCCACACTGAGCATCACTCTGATTATACGACACCGACACTTGTGCTGATGCTAAGCCTCCCCGCCCAACATCCTCTGCACTGCTGCATCCTGTATTGCTGCCCATGGCTCTGCCACTGCCATTGCTGCATCCATACGACAACTCCCTTTGCATTCGTGCTGCTGCTGGTCCTTTCTCCCAACACTGCATCTGCACTGCAACCCCCTCTCATCATGCTATATCGTGCTACTGCTCATTGCTACTGCACTGCAACTCAGTTACTGAGAAGTAAGTAACTGATCCACCCAACTATTAACATCCCTGTCAGGCTAGAAACACTCCCGATGTTGAAGCTCTCTCTGCCGCTATCAAGTGCTCCCTCTATTGCCTCTGTGCTGTTGCAACAACTCCCTGCCTCGCGCACCGTTGCAAACCTCTCTGTGCCATCTTGCACTATTGCAACCTCCTCCGTGCCTCTCGCACTGCTGCAACCTGCTAGCCTTGCTTTGCCCGGGGACTTTGCACTGTAGCACTCTCTGTGGCTTCATCTGCATCCGTCTCTACCGACATACGCTAGTCCTGCTACTCTCTCTTCGGGGCTCCCATAGCAAGGTATAATCCAAGAGGTTGGGTACCTCAAGGATCTTGCCTCTCATCGCCTGTAGTCCTCCTGACTACAGCGCGATGTCTCCCCACCTCTTCTCTATAAGTACATGAGCACTCATGGCACAATCGTCATCCTCCTCGACCTCCTTCTCCGCCTTCGCTAGCGTAGCCTTAGAGTCAGACGCCTCTCCCTTATTCTTCTTCCTCAAACATTGGTTCGCATAATGGCCTAGTTCCCCATAGTTGAAGCATTTGACCTTGGAGAGGTCCTTTTTCTCCCTCTTCTCCTGCTTTCCCACAGATGCCAAAGCTGCATCCTCTTCCTCTTCCTTCTTGATCGAGACTCCTTTGCTGCTACTTCCCGTCTTGCTCAACCGCCTGATCTCCTCTTGGCAAAGAGCCGCCCACAGTTCTTCCCAATTTGGAAGATTCGCCCTGCCTAGTATGATTTGGACAAATGTCTCCCACTCCTCGGAGACTGCATTAAGTGCAGTCCTCACCAACATCTCCTCATTCGGTGTGGCCCCTATGGAAGTTAGTTGGTTCTGTATCTTCTTCAACCGACCGAGGAAGTGATCTATTTGCTCCCCCTTCTGCATTTGGTATGACCGCAGTTGATTCTCAAGTAACATCTTCCTTTGCATGAAAGTATGTTGGTACAATTTCTTCAAGGCGTCCCACATTTCCTTTGCCGTTTCCTTCTCGGCAATATGTTAGACCACATGATCCTTGACCCCATCAAGTATGATGCACTTTTCCTTGGCCATTGCCTCCTCGTACTTCTTATTATCATTCGGGTCAACTGGGATCGCCATTGTTCTCAAGGCGAAGGCCTTGATGCGATGTCTATCTAGAATGGACATGATCCCGGCCTTCCAGACCACAAAATTGGACGCTCCGTCCAACCTGTCTTGATCCCTCAGCCCATTCAAGGCCATCTCTCCGCTCTTTTGTCGACTCCTTCGAGTCTCTCTACTTCCCTCTGAAAGTTCTCTCTTCGACTCATGTCGATTCTCTCTACTTCTCGCTTGGAAGTTTGCTGTTGGACTCCCTCTAAGTCACGATTTCCCTTTTGGAAATCCTTCTGCCAATCGTCAATTTGCACCTCTCCGATCTTCTGTGCACCTGCAACACTGACTTCCCGCGTGGAAGTTCTCTGTTGGACTCCCTTTGAGTCATGATTTCCCTTCTGGAAATCCTCTTGCCGATCGTCAAGTTGCACCTCTTCGATCTTCTGTGTACCTGCAACACTGATCCAAATTCCTTGGCTAGAAATCCGCCTCGGTAGCAACTCCCTCTACCTTGGTTTTGCCCTATTAGGTACTGTTCTGCCCACAATACCTCACCAGCTTCGCTCCCGCAAACTGCCCACAGCGTCCTATGCCCCAACAACTGAAGGACTAGCCTCTAGGCTCTATGCAATCTTGGTACTGGCAAAAAAGCTCCCTCAGCCAACTGCGTCAACCCTTCTGGTCTCTGCGTGAGCTTCTTTCTACCCTCCTCAGCCTCTGTGCTGGCCTCTCTCTGGCCCGGACTGATGACGCAGTCCCTCTGTGTCAACCCTTCTTCTGCCGCTTTCTGCAAAGATCAACTTCCGTCACTCAGGACAACTGATTCTGCTGCAAATGCTTTGCTTAGTTGATGCCTTTAGCTCTCCTGTGATCTGCAACCATGCTCTGATACCATGTTGAAATTTCTAAGTCTATCCGTTAGAAATCTAATCTCTATTCTTCTGGTTTATTTCTTCTACTTGTTAATTCTGAACAAGTTATTTAAAACATACATATAAAAAAATAAACACAATACAGTTTCAACATCTACAGATCAACAGCTGAAAGAAAACAAACGCACAAGTGACACTGTTATTTTTGGACAATCATCTCCGGAAAAACCCAATTGGGAAAACCGGTGCAGCTATTCTGAGGGTTTATTATTATGCATATTTCCTTGAGTACAACTGGGTGCCAAAGTAGCTCATCCGACAGAGAAAAACAACCGACAGTCTATGAAATCAGATTCGCTGGAAATCCCCTGCGTGTCCGAATCCCACGAATCGGACACGATTCGTTGGGGATTCGAATCCTAGAATGGGACACGTCGTGTCCTAACGAGACACGTACGTGTACCGATTTTGGGATTTGAATCCCAAAAAAATGAAACCAGCGGGCTTAAAAAGGCGTTGTTCTTTCAGTCATTTACCATTTCTCTCTTTCAGTTTTGCATACGTTGAGCTGTGGGCAAGGAACTAAGGGTTTGAAGCATGATGATGAGGACATCAATGCTGATTCTCATGATGACTATGAGGATTGTTGACTCATGAGTCATGGGCTACCTATTGCCTTGAGGCTTGTATCCCTGTAGTTGTTTTACATTTTCTATTTCTATTTGCCATTGTGGCATTGCCATTGCACTACCTATGTAACACATTTTTATTTGATGACTTAATGAGAAAACTATAGTTGTCTGTGTCTTTATTTTACTATCTTGTAACTGTAAGTTGTCTTTCATTTATGAATCATGATTTATCATTTTATGTGACATGTATTTGAATTTTGTATGTACTATGTGTTAGCGCTTGAGATTTCACCTCAGGCTGAGAAAGGCAAACCTTCAAGGCAACATCAAACCATTTCACTTCGTAGCTAGCCCTATGGGGTATGAGAAGGTTCTCTCCGGTCAATCTCGTTAAATTTTCAATGGGAAGAGATGACCAATCAAGGTAACACAGATATTAGGCTAGTAAACTGATTTGAAAGTTGATTTGGGGGTTTTTTGGGGTTTTTTGGTGGCAAGTTGAGGATCTGCAATTTAGGGTGCGGGGATTGAGCTCAGTTTTTGCAGGTGGGTCTTTGGAGCAAGGTAGGAGTTTGTGCTGATGCTTTTAGCTGAGATGGATGATCAAGGAGGAACGAGGAGAAGCTAAAGAGGGTAAACAATGACTTTGAATCCTCTTTAGACAGTGGAAAACATAAACATTAAACAAATTTGAAAGCTGAGCATGACATGCATGAATTCAAACTTTATCACTTCATTTGTTTAATAAGCTGCAGTAAAGAAAGATATGGAACACATAAACACACTTACAATTACAATAAGAGAACACACCATCAACACAAGAGTCCACAAGAATCCCAATGATGTCTGCAAAACCCTGGTCTTCCTTTTCCTCAAATTGCAGAGATACAAGTGAAATATACAATAGGAGCTTCTCCCTCAAGAGTCCAACCATGAAAATGAGTAAGAGAAGGCATAATATAGAAGATCTAACTCCTTTCCCCACCTCTAGGGGTCGAGCTCAGCTTCCTAGGAGCTGTTTCAACTAATTCTAAACTAATCACTAGATAATAGGCAGTCAAAACAACTTGCCTCTAAAACTTAGGAAACCTATCCATGCATTAAATATTTACCATTTACATCAAGGAAACTTCTAGAAGTGTTCAAGGAGAGTAAAAGTATCTAAGTGCCATGAAAATTACACAAAAATCCATCATTTACATGCCTCAAAAGTCAACCAAAGTAAAAACAGTGTTTTGCTGGCCGAACTGGTCAAAACAGTGAAATTTCCCTGAGTGGTCGCGCCCCTCACTTTGACTGGTTGCGCGCATTGACAGCTCTGTTTGAGGGCCTTACCGGTGTCCAAATCAGGTGCAAGATAGCTCATTGGAAAGGTCTGTGAGTCTACTTTCGAACCCCACTGGAATTTCTGAATTGGGAGTTGATTTGACCCCTCAAAAGTCATTTCTCCCAAGGCAGCTTTCTGCAACTCAAAAAAGGGGCAGAAAGTCAAAATTTGCATGTATTTTGAGCTTTTGGGAGCCCAAATCTTCATAAAATCTGAAACCCATCCATAGGCAAGTGTATTTTTGCATGACAACTCCAAAAATGTAGAGTTTTCCCCGTTCTGAGCTGTCCCCATGACTGGTCGCGCGCGGGGTGAGACCACTCAAATGGCCAAAACCTGTTAAATTCTCAAAAATGCCAAAAATGCCTCAAAACTCTCAAAATTTCTTTGGTTTGCTGCTAGGAGGAGGCTAATGAGTATCATGGTGAGTGAGAGAGGCCTCAGCCAAGATACGGAGCGGGTTGGTCTTCTTCTTTCCTTTGGGAGCCTCGGTCAACCTCCTTTGAAGAATCTTTATCCTTGCCTTACAAACATGCATCCTTGCCCAATAATGATTTTTCATGTTCTTTAGCAGCTTCTTTTCTTGG